>JACXGK010009813.1:0-19197 GCA_016801125.1 Novumbra hubbsi
CCTGTTCCTAGACAACCCAAGGGTTATGGCTATACACTAGCCTGTTTCTAGACAACCCAAGGGTTATGGCTATACACTAGCCTGTTTCTAGACAACCCATGGGTTATGCCTATACACTAGCCTGGTCCTAGACAACCCAAGGGTTATGGCTATACACTAGCCTGTTCCTAGACAACCCAAGGGTTATGGCTATACACTAGCCTGGTCCTAGACAACCTATGGGTTATGGCTATACACTAGCCTGTTCCTAGACAACCCATGGGTTATGGCTATACACTAGCCTGTTCCTAGACAACCCATGGGTTATGGCTATACACTAGCCTGTTCCTAGACAACCTATGGGTTATGGCTATACACTAGCCTGTTCCTAGACAACCCAAGGGTTATGGCTATACACTAGCCTGTTCCTAGACAACCCAAGGGTTATGGCTATACACTAGCCTGTTCCTAGACAACCCAAGGGTTATGGCTATACACTAGCCTGGTCCTAGACAACCCAAGGGTTATGGCTATACACTAGCCTGGTCCTAGACAACCCAAGGGTTATGGCTATACACTAGCCTGTTCCTAGACAACCCATGGGTTATGGCTATACACTAGCCTGTTCCTAGACAACCTATGGGTTATGGCTATACACTAGCCAGTTCCTAGACCACCTATGGGTGTGGGTTGTCCAGGCAGAGAAGGCGCTTACAATGTGGTGTCGCAGTCCCTTCCTGTCCTGCTCTTTAAAGGTGTGGCAGAAGCTGCTGATGAACTTGTCCAGTTTCTCCGCATGGCGGCCCAGGAACTCCCGGACGTCCTCCACATTCTTCAGACAGTAGGGGGCCAGGCTGGGGCTCACCGCCACTGGGGAACAGAGAGGAGAGATGGTTGACCGACTGAAGACAGACTAATATCAGAGGCAGTAGGCGTTTGTGCTTCGTTCATAAATTGTCCAAATAACATTCACTACAAGCTCTCGTGACCGGGAGAAGAGCAGTTCCTACCCGGGCTTTGGTCTGCATCGATGGGCCTGGCGATACAGAGGATGCTGTAGCGCTGCTCCTTCTCATTATAGAAAGTCTCTTCAAACAAGATGGTTACGTCGGCTGGGGCCTGAAACCCTGCGCCAAGTCTCACCTGGCTGTCCTTGATGGTCAGCTCCTGGTAGAGAAGAAAAACCGGGAAAACACAGTGAAAACCCCTTGTCAGAGCGGGCCAGAATGAACCAAAGACTTTAGCCAGAAAACAATAAAGTGGCCGGATGTTTTGGAGAGGTGTACCAACGGGTGAACACGTCATGTTAAACTAGAAGATAAGAGAACCTTACAATGAGTCATGACAACAGCGTGATAGCCGTACCATCCGGAGCACATGAATTCATCAATAATACATGAAGTTGTGTGGTATACAAGCAAACGCATACGGTCAACGCATACGGTCAATATTCCAAAGCTAAAAGCGGTTCTCAGTCAAGACGCATCGCGGAGAGCCTGAACCAACACCATATAGCTATCATATTGGCATGATAACACATACCAAAGCTTTTTGTATTCCAACTACCATGTTTATTGTACACTTTGGCAGTTTCTGATGCCGTATCACAGGTCTAATGGAGCTTACCTTTCCATCCACAGTCTGATATCCTCCTCCAGTGGGCTGTAACACGTAGGTTTCAAACTGGGCTGATGTGTACGCCCCAAGTGTTAGACTTCCACGACACGGAACTAAAATCTGGGCCACAGAATATTATCAACATCATGATTTTTGCCACTAAGAATTATTCAAAAGTTTTCACCTGTTATGTGTATACAGCAAAAGGTTTCTTAATATACTGGTATAGATTTTGGCTTGATACATTTGCTTTACAAGTTGGCTTAGTATCCAGTGCCAACACTCAAACCAAAACTAATGTACAAAGAAATCTATTTAAATTTGGTCTGAACATTTTTATTGTGTTAAAACGGATATCTAAGTAATGTAGCAGATGCTTATATCCTCAATGGCTCATTGAGGGTCCGCAAGGGCCTCAAAACCACAATCTTGGCGTTACAAGCACCATGTTCTTACTACACAAGTTCCCTAAGCTGTAAGAGAGGACAGTCATAGCTGGAATTGACAAGCATATTTTCCTGCATTTCCACACCAGCGAATAACACACAACATAGATTATGCGTATGACTGAGCTATAGGCCCTACAGTGGATGGTCACTCACAATGCCATGTAGCTCAGCGACTCTGCTGCACAGGTCAGGTCTCTGCTTCACCAGCGCCAGGTAAAAAGGATTCTTCTGGAGGTTCTCATCATACACAGCCATAAGGAACTGGATCTCTGTCTCCTATGGAGGAGGAGAAGGATGTGCAGTTACTGGCAGGGGAGAAGGCATCCTGCAGCTAAGAGTCTGTTATTGCAATCTTTTCTGCTTGATTCACTTCCGCAAAAACTGTACCAGTGGTAGCACTTCTGCTGGAAACATGGGTTTTACAAAAGAGAACATAGATTAGCAGCTGATACAACTGCAGAACTGTTCCTCTCTCCAGCATTGCTCTTCTTCCTACACCAAGCCAGCAGCCTCTCAGCTGAGCTTGTTAACATGCTCGGAAATGAAATGACCAAAGACGGTTCCACATTGTTCATTTCCAGGGTGGAGATTCTGAGTAGTATTTGACACATTTTACACCCAAGATCCACTGAAGCCGATCAAAGAAATCTCTAAGAACCCCTGGGTGACATTAAGAGATCTACAGGCCTCTATTGCCACAATCACTGTCAAAGTGCATGAGTCAAATACCAAAAAGGGATGACAAACATAGCCGATATGGGATGACAGCATATGCTCATATGCTCTTCTCTGAAAAGACCAAAATCAGAGCTTTTTGGCAAAGCACACCAGAAAACCAAATGACACCTTCACCACGGACAAACACGGAGGAATTTCAGTGATGCTTTGGGGTTGCTTGGTGACATTTGGTCCATTGAGCATCTAACTGACATCAGGAAATCACCAAGGCATTTTTGAGCAATGTCAATCCAACGGTTAAAAAACTGGGTCTCCGTCAAAGATTGTGTGTCTTCCAGCAGGACAATGATCACAAAGACAAAACGCAGGACATTTCTGATGTAGATCATAATCCTTTTGAAACCCAGAGGAGGGATATGAAAACAGCTGTTAGGAGACAACCTTCAAATCTGTGTGAACTGGAGAACAAGTGTCCCAAACAGTCTGTACAGATGGGCTTAAAGGTCCTCCATGGCTACAGGAAGCACTTAAATGGAGTTATTTTAGATAAAGGCGCTTCTAGTACAAATTGAGTACAGGGTGTCAATAACCATGCAGAATTGATCCATGCAACCATGCAAGAAAGGTTTCCTAGTTCTGTAAACTCTGTTCTCACGGAGACAGGTTAAGCTTGTTTTAGGACTAAAATATCATACTCAATGGAAACTGTTTAGATAGTAGCCAGTTATGACATCTGTGATTCCATCTAAAAAAAACCTTTGTTCAAATTATGAACAGATAATATTTAGCTGTGGCATCACATGTTCTCCTGCAGTTTTCAGTTGCAAGTTTCTAATCATTCTATCGGAGGAACATACAAAAACATCATGTGACGTTCTTATCCCCAAAATGGATATTAAAAAAAGAATATGAAACACATTTAAATACAATCTCTTCATCTAATTGCTAGACCCTCAGGCTACTTGGTTGCCCTTAGTAAAGACAACTGGATATGCGAAGATGAACTCTTTGTGAACTGCAGAAACGACAGTGCCACAAACCCATCTAATTTTCAGCCAGCCGGGTTGGAATGCGACCGGTCCTCATCGTGCAGCTGTAGCTCAGTGTCATTCTGAAGACGGCAGACCGCCTCTAGCCAGGTCTCATGCTGCTCCCTGTCCACCGTGCTACCAGAAGGATGTTGCCTTCTGACCTGACACCCTGAAGAATGTGCCATGTGATCGGCCTGAAGGGTCTGAACCACCCTGTTTAGGGGGAAAACCTTTTCTTTCCTTCACACTCGTGACTGGTGGGAAGTGCGGCTCTGAGCGCATTTTCTGGAACCAAACAGAAAGCCCACTTGAGGCAAGCCATGCAGGCATTACATGAGTGAATGAGAAGAGTGGATGGGAGGGGGTCGATCTATAGTGAACAGGGGAACAGAGTGCTGACAGATGGACAATGATACATTCTTTCATCTGGCCGTTCCAGATGTGTTTGGCCACATGTTCCTTTATCTTCTATTGATCTCAGAGTAAGATAACAGGTTCTATATTACACTGGTTTTAAATCGGTGAGTAAAAATAACTTTAAAAAAGAAAAACACTAACCGAAGAGGGCCAAGTTGGTAAACGGAGAGCCTAATTTGGAGGCACTCAGAAGACAGGTGGTCTATTACCTGGCCTTTTATACACTGGACTGTTGCTAGTTTAGATGAAACTATTGTTAAAAATAACCACATCCTCTCTTCTTTCTGTAAGGCTCCATGGGATTAGGCAGATTTATCGTGACAGATCTTAATACCAACAAGGGTCTTCAACCCGTTTAATCTGTAATGGAAAAACCCCAGTTCGAAAACAGTCAACTAGCATAGAGCCAGACTGCCCATTTCTGTCAAATGATTTTGGGCAATACCAAAGTAACACTTTTACTTGTTCCTGTGGGAGGGCCCTTTTACAGAAAGATGGATATAGAACAAACAAATGAATTGTAGGCAGAAAGAATAAACACAAAATTATCCCCTGCAGCTAGTGTACTGCCTGGAATGACATGTCATGCGTGATACAAGAACATTTAACATGTACTGGTGAATAGACAGTCAACATGAAAAACAGTAAACAAAAATGATCCATACTTCAACTGCTCAAAACTAACAGGCCTATTGTTTCTTATGCGAAAGCCATGGCGACATTGGCGGAGTCATAATGTTGTTTTACTTCCCCAATAACGCAAGCATCTTAATCCTCTTCTTGCACATCTATTATGTTGCAAAAAAAAAAAAAAAGTGACTTCCTCAACTGACCGAAACATCAAATCATAGACAAGCAGAATAATATGAAACGTTGTGTGAGGCCTCAGGACAACAGGAACAGAGTAGATTATGACTATCATGTGCTTGTCCAGCAGAACAAAAAAACAACTGAAATGTATCCCACAGATGATGTACAGAACTGGATATTCCTTATGAGGCCATAAATCCGATTTCAAGGTTCACAGTCTTAAATAGGCTCCACAACACAAATACCAAAATTAGATGTTGTTATACTGCGAGTCGTGATTCAGCCAGGGGTATTCCAAAGCAGTGGTGTTCGAGATAGTTAATGACCAGTGTTCCGAAATTTACTTTTTGGCTTACCTGCAAAGGGGATGGGTAAATGAAAGAATACACTAGCCCTGCATATTACTTTACCAGGCAAAATCATAAATTGCCTTTTTGTGTCACACAGAACAACTCATCACCACAGTCGGCGCATCACACTGTAGCCACCCTCTAGAAACCATCTCCTAACAACCATTTCTCCCAAACTATATTTTTATGTGAATCAGCCCCTCCCCATCTTAATCATATTTTTTACACATTTCTTGAAATTCTCCAAGGATAAATGTTTGTTATTTTAACCCTGCTCTTGGAGAATTTCTGCCCTGGTAGTTTTTACTCCAACCCCAAGTATAAGCAGGATCATTAGTGTGTAAGCAACACTACCATGACCTCAAATATATATTCATTATTATATTCACCCTAACTCCTCCTACAGTTAATGCACCACAAAGACCTGACAGGTGCAAGTGAGGAAACGATGGAGTCATCCCCGGCTCTGATGGCCAGGTAGGAAAAACTGCAATGGGTCTAAGGTGACAGCTATTTAGGTGACGTGGTACTTGAACACCTCGAAAAGCACTTCATATTGCCACGAGTGATGTGTGCTTCAGGGCCATAGTCTTTGAAACATTCATCTTTGCATGAACTAGGATGTACTTGATCTTGAAGCAGAGACAGAGAGGTTAAAAATTAAACAAAAACAATTTTAAAATTGGGTTAACGGTTTATATATAAAATGCATGATATTGTATTCAGCCATTTCCAAAATAATAAAAACAAAGTTGCAACTTTTGGCTGTTCAGAAACAACGAATATATGCAGAAAGTGTTTTCTACCAGGTCTTCACATATTTAGTATGTCACCGATTGTGAGATTCGCTAAGCCGGTTCCTAATTTTGGAGTGGTCTGGTAAGAAGACAATCCAGGTTTGTTGTTTTGTTTTCTCGACTGTTGTAACGTTCAACTCGGAATGATATCGCGTGAGATGAGCCCTCAAGTTGGTGGTATTAGTAGAGCACTTGATCTTGGTGCGACATGATCAACTACTGCGTGAGACATGTTTATCTCTTTAGTTCCTGCAATGTCGTTGACAAAAAATACTACGCATAATCGATTTCCCAACATCCCTTAAGGTTTCCACTATCACTATAGAGCAGCCTACCCCATCTCCAGTGTTCTGCCATAAGCACGAGAGAGGGGCCGGTCTTTCCAAGAAGCCCCTGTAGATACTTTAAGTCCGGTAGCTCAGCAGCTATAATGCCCAAGGTCAAGTGAAATCAGTACTTGACAAATGGCACATATTCACAGGTATATTCACGAACTTGCATATTCCGTTGCACAGTGGAGCTGAAAGGGAAGAATTTCACATACTCACTAGTATGTGACAAGAAAATGTTTTTAAGATTGTGATTTGTGATGAGTTCAATCATAGGTGACAATGTTACCTATATAAATTAAATGATTTAGAAAGTGGACTGAAATCTGGTTACCACGTTTATGGCCTCTAACAAGACAACGGTGGAAATCCGATAACAGCTTCCAAAATCCAGGAAAACAACGTCGCAGATGACAAGTACTTTTTCTGCTAATTCGACATTGTTCATTCCAATCCAAGCAAAAATGATATAGACAGCAAATACATATAATTGTATACGCTGTGTACAAGTCCCAGTAGCAAATGTTTACATTCGCCGAAGCTAACGTTAGCTACGTTTTCTAGTACCACAAAGATGTTAGCTATACACACAACCGCATACTCGGCTTCAATACAAACGCCGTGTCAAACCAACCTACCTCTTCTTTATCCGCTAAACACTTCGGAATAGCATTTCCAAATGCACTTCCTCGAAAGACATGCAGTTATCCGAAGGCAGTCTCCCATCCACCGATGACTGTCACTGTAGTTCTGAATAACACTACCCTACCGGTCTCTCTAACTTGATGAAGAAAAGAAACATCGAGTTGTTCGGTCAACCAATCAGGTGAACATTCATGTAAACCAATCAATGACCTAATGCACCATAAATTCAGAGTAACAAAAACGAATCTAACATGACTTCATTAAATGGCATTGAGTTTCCATAGTACTTGCTAGTGAGCAGAACATAATCACACGTACATTTTAAGAATAAAGCCAGAGACTGTACTGAAACGGCGTCATTATTTTGTATCTGCTTACCACCGTCGCATGGAGAGGGTTCTCCGTGTGGGTTACTACCCAGAAGCGAGACGCAATCTGAATTTTTTCCATCCACGGCTATTGTGATGTAGGCGTATTTTTATTCTGAGGCACAATTGCATCGCAAATACTTTACTATCAGTTCGGCCTCGTGCCTTTTGACACCGCAGAGGCAACCCCAGCAACGCCTGTGGTGTGTGTTAATGTTTATTTATGAAGGGCGATCCTCCCCTGATTTCGTCCTTACATGACTATCCACATCCCGGTTTAACCCTGGCTCGGTTATTAGTGCTTTATCAACGGCTCCTAAAAACCGTCAAAACTCAAGCATACATTTTTTTATAAACTTCCTCAGATCTATGCCTTAAAAATCATCTTAACTCTGATATGCACTGTGACTGTGGTCATTATTTAGAAAATCACATCTATCTATTATTTCCTAATCAATTGAATTGCCACAGGTCAAGTAAATTGCCACAGGTCACCAATCAAGTTGTAAACATCTCAAAAGATGCCCCCAAGGACACAGGATGCACTCATATTATTATCCCTCCCACCATGAATTAGCTAATACTATTATATTTTTGTGTTTTTTAGGGAATAGGAAACAAGTAATTTCATAATTCAGTAAACGTTAAAGATGTTTTTAATAACAATTCACTGGCAGATGTAGGTTCATAAGGCCCAGAGCTGCAATGTTGTTATAACATTTTAGGGTGCCTTACTGACTCTGACTCAGAGCTGTGGTAGTTCATTTAATATTTTACTGGCCTTCAGGCTGTAGCACAAAACAACAAAGAAATTACACCTTATATGTAGTTAAACTGTCAGCTGTGTGTAATTACACACTAAGGTACACAGTTATACAAACTGCCCCAAAGGAATCGGGTGGTTCTGTAGTCAGTCGAGCCGGCCACTGAGTAACCTACATCTTCAAGGCAAATTTAAATTATAAATGTCTGTTGAATGGATGCTATCCCACTTGAAATACATCACTGAATTTCCTCATTACGAAGAAAAAAACATTAACTTTAAAAAGTCTTAACTCTTTAGTAATGTCTTATAATCCTTGTCATTCCATATAGTTAAAAGCAGAAATTTAGACATCTGAAAATGCATATAATTTAGTCCTATTCAATTACCAAAATAACACATGGCTGACTACTGCGGCCTACATTTATTTCAAAGGCCCAAACATCTGCCCGGTTGTGACAACCAAAGAAAACCACAACTGATTTTAATCTGCTTGAATATTTCATTCGCTGTATCTGTACTTGTATATTATCATTGCTAATTGCAAGTTCAGTGGTTTATCAGTTTAACGGTTACATTATTATTGATTTGTTTTTACATAAAGTTTAAAATGAGCAAACCTCTCTCCCAATACTTGCACTACCCATATTTGTCAGCAACAGAATATCAACAGAGAAAAGTAGGCTTCACAAATTTGTCCGTTTAGATAAGTCAGCTGAATTCTTATTGATTGTGAATAGGCTGGTATGAAGAAAAGTAAATGATAGTTACCAAAGATCCCCTCAATAGAAGGGTACATTAAAGTGAGGGGAAAAAGATTTACAATGTTTTTAGTAAAAAAATGTAAAACACTTTATGTACTGACAAATGTGACCAATTAAGATTATACCTGCCCAACAGAGGTTCAGGATTCAGTTCAGAAACAAACAAAAGTATAACAAGGTACTTGATTTCACTTTAAAGAACTTTAATCTAAATCAAATCAGACCTTTACAGGCGCTTTATAACAAGTATAAATGAGTTGAACAATGCTTAGGCCATAAATGTTTTAACCAAAATTGATAGTAAAAGAAATACACTTGAGCGTGGTTCCTCTGAGGTTTTGATTCCCGGTACATTTAGCAATGAACCGCTTTGAAATCATCCTGGAGCATTCATTGTCCTCCACAAAGCTTTACCACCACCCAATTAAAGTCAGCTTTAAAGCTTTATTACTGCTGTGGCCTGAAATTAAATACCCATATCTAAAGTTAGAAAGTTTGAACTGTGCATAGTGAACAAAAATGCACTTGAACATCAACTGATACAAAATGGAAATCAACTGATGGGCGAGATTTTAGCTTCACTCCTGCAAGACTCAGGAAATCAACCTCTCAGTTTTAACGGTTACACATGTAATTAATTTTCTGTTTTGTCTTAATTGAAACTGTCAAAAATGACTTTATTACAAACAGTGGACAGTTAATTTAACATCACTGCATGTGATAAGCAGAATGTGTGTTTCTACTTTTAAAACCTTCTGAGTGTTACTGTCCTCCATTTAATCTACAGCTGTGGCCAAACGTTCTGAGAATGACGCAAATATTAATTTTCACCAAGTAATTAATGTAATTGTCAATAACAGCTTTTGACACTTATGAAACGTTTGTAATTATACTTCAGTATACCATAGTACTTCAGAATAACATCTGACAAAAAGATCTAAAAACACTGCAGCAGCAAACTGTGCAAACCAATACTTCTCAAATATTTTGGCCACGGCTGTACAAGGCAAAACCAAAACAAGGAACTGGTGTGAAAAATAGGCGCTGTTTTCTTAAATGCAGATTTAATCATAAAAAAATTAAATGAGTATGACAAACTCTTAATCCTCCAGACTTGAATCTGGACAACAGATTGATGTAAATGTAGGTATAATGCCTTAGTAATTCAGATAGCAATGCTATCACTGGTTATCCTGGTTGTCTGTTTCACTTAAACCTTACGTCAAAGCTTTTACACACAGCACGTACTATGTGCAATAAGAATGATTCAAAGATGGCTTAAGTAGGTGTGAGCTTACAAGTATATGTTAGAAATTAAAGGTTAACTGTGGTCTGCGTTTATTAAAACATTTAAAGGTAAATGATTGTCCTCTTGGAGTTTGCCAAAAGACAAAGATTCTCTAGTTTAATGAAACCAAGATCACCTGGCAATTACCAACCCTACAGCCCATGGTGGTGAAACGATGGTCTGGGGATGATTTACAGCAGCAGGGACTGGGAAACTAGTCAGGATCAAGGAAAAGATGAATAGAGGAAAGTGCAGACAGGTCCTTGATGCAAACCTGCTCCAGAACACTCAAAACATCAGACTGGATGATTATTCACCTTCCAACAGGATAATGGCCCTAAGCATGCAGCCATTACAGGAGTGGCTTAGTCTGTGGATATACGTGTTCGGCCAAGCCGGGGCCCAGAGTTGATCCCGATGGGAGACCTGAGAACGGCTGTGCAATGACTATCCCAATCTAACCTAATGGGAGAAACTCCCCAAACACAGGTGCTAGGCTTGTAGTGTCATACTTCAGAATATTACATGCTGTAATCACAGCTAAAGGTGCTACTGAGTACTGAGTGAAGGGTTTGGAATACTCAAAATGTAACAGAGGTTTTGCGTAGTTATTATTTTGTGTAGATACAATTTTCAAATACTTAATCTGTAATGTAACAAAATGTGGAAAAATGAAAAGGATGTGAATAGTTTGTTTGCAGTGTAACCAAACCATTGCTGTAGCGTAGTCTTCCACATTACTTTAGAATGTTGGCCAAATCTAGCATGTCAGACAGTTTCAGCGTGTTAACATCTTGTGTATGAACACTACAATATCTCACTTGGGTTTAGGACTGGAAACTGATAGCGGTTTAAAAAACGCTCCTTGGGTATCAATAAGCCTTCCTCATTTCAGGGTAATGTCAACCCCTCCATCACTAATGCCATTGGCTTCCAGCGATGACTCCAATCTACAACAAAACCATGTAACTTGCTAATGGAGCCGCGAGGGGAACGGTCCTGCTGCTTTGGCACTTGGCTGTCCTACCCACAAGACAGGACAGGTCCCACTCTGCCCAGTTAAGCCTCACCTGTCCTGGGTCCACAACGCTGACCCAAGCATTCCCTTGAAGCTGGGACAGGATAGGTGTATCTAAAATAACTCCAGTCTGATAGCAGCATGGCAATACAGAAAAAAACGTCAACTGACTGAAAAAGTTCAGGTTGAGAAAAAAAAGATTTATCCTTAAAACAAAAAACATTCACAGCTTTCTTCCCCTTAAATTAAACAAAGAAATACTGGAGGAATGAGTATGCAGCAGACCCTGGTGAATCTTGCATCTCCATCAGCCTAGCAACTAGAGCCTTGTCTACACAAAAGCATTCAATGGCCATGGGTAGTTACCACTGATGAACCAGTAGCACACCCCTATGCCTATTAAAACATGTTGAAAGTAAACTTGGGGAAAATAGAAAAAATAAACAAAAAAAAACCTTCTATGATGTTGACCTTTAAGGAACAGTTCTACGAAGTGTCCTACAATAACCACAGGAGTGCAGCAATATGTCTCACGAAGAAATTAACAAAAGGTCTATCAAAACAAGCAAACGTTTAACTAGTTATTTTGATTGGCACTAGTGTTAATTAAAAGGAGGACCAGGGAGGTTTAGGGCCATCCGTCTGATGTCAGTCACTGTCACTGCCACTGTCTGAGGTGAAGTAGCAGCCTTCCTCGCCTGCATGTCCAACAACACAGAGACCTGGGGACAATGAGGTCAGTCAAAAGAAGGACTCTTTAAATGGCTAATATGCTGCCAAAGCATAACTGTAGCCTCCTTGTCATTTCTTTAGAGACAAAATACCACAATGACAGCAAGCGTGTCTGTGTTGGAGGAGGCTGACAGCAAATGTTAAAAAATTATAAAACAAGAAAATAAAATGTTACTAAATGATAAAATCTTACCATTTGAGGTTTTCTTCGAATTGTCCTCGAAGCGGCTGAAGTCCAAACTAATGAAAGAGCTCTGAGGACATAAACAATTGCCATGAATCAATACCAGACCTGCAGTTTTAGAACCAGTTTGGCAAGTGGCACTTTACCAAGGCGTCCCTCTTACACTAGCAACCATGACAGCACACCCGCCAAACAACCAAAATATATATATATAGAACAATATCATAATAATATCCTTCAATGAAGAACTTCTACTCTTTAAGGGTCTACAATATTTGTACTGAACCGTGAGTTTTGCAAACCTTTTCAACCCTGGTAATAACAAAACACTACCTTTTGTTTGAGGAGCCTCATCCAGTCTCCCCTCTCCCCTTTGACTAGCCTGATGACTGGCCCGTCACACCGCATCTCCCAGGAACAGCGGTCTACAGAGATGTTGCCGTGGAGCTCCAAGTCAGCGTGGTACAGCTTGTCATTCACTCGCCCACTACCAAGGCAACGTAATGGTTAGAAACAACTACATTTCTTAAAATACTTTTGAGAAAAAACGTGAAGATGCTGATGTTAACGTTAGTAGACCTGTACACCACTCTGTCAGGGAAGAATTCACATGTCTGTTCCACTGGTTCACGGAGCATTACATTCAGTGTGATGGTGTCATCTCTCTGAAACCACTTAATCTGGGGGTGGAACCTAAAACAGAGGTCAGACCAATCTGCATACAGCATCTGCTCAGTCAGATCCATTTTATTATTCAGAAATAGGGGATTTAAGTCCAAATACCGTTTTGGTGCATCCGCATTGATCTTGTGGCTGGTGATGTTCTCAATGTGAATGACATTCTGGCTGCTGATTTGCTCGTTCTCCAACAAACCACCTGAACAGGACACACTAGTATTAGGATCAGAATGAACAGCCTCCTGCATGAGGTAAAGCAAATAATATTTGTAAATGGCACACTACATTTGAGTCTTTATACGGTTGCTACTTTGTTAGTCATTATCAAGCTGTATTTGACCAATGTCAAGTTTATTAATATAGCACATTTAAAACAACCATGGTTGACCAAAGTGCTAAACAGGATAAAATATCAAATACCTAGACGAACAAATACAAAGCTTGTAACAAATATAAAAGACAAGAAACCAAACAGCAGCATAGTAAAAGAAACCAGTCGTCAAGGTAAACTGGGACTAAAAGCCAAAGCAAAAAGGAGCATCTTTATCAGCGACTTCAAATTGTGTGGGGTCTGTGCAGCTCGAATGTGCTGAGGTAAACTGTTCCAGAGGATGGGACTTCCACCGCAAAGGCTCGGTCACAACCATTAATAACAAATGGTGTGTGTGTTGTGCAACGTCAGTCACATTCAAACATGTTCATACCATTTGCAACAGGGTGGTGAACAGCATACATCGAGTCTGTGGGGGGAAATCCTTGTACGGTAGAACACCTGCGTGACAACACATTAATAAAAGTACATAAAACCATAGCATGTATTTTTATTGACTAATGGCAAAAATGTAATAGGAAAAACAGCAAGAAAAATCCCACCCGGTTTTAGGTGAAAATGAAGACATCAACCTCTGCTGTTGATTGGTTGCTAAGAGGCTCCTCCATGTAGCTAAGAGGCTCCTCCATTGCTCTGCCCCAGGGCTGATGTCTGTGGGTGTTGGGGCAAGCATCTCGGCTTCGCTGGGTGTAAGTAGTGGGGCAGATATCTGGTTCTCTTCAATGAGTGTTGGTGATTGGGCCTCGTCTAGATTGGACACCACTGTAACTGAGACTTTGGTCTGTGGCTTGGGCAGAAGTTGGGTCTGGCCTGCAATGACCTGGTTCACGGAAGGCTGAGGTGAATATTCAGCGGCCATTGGGTCCACGTGAAGGAGAGGCACATCTTCATGGGCTTGAAGTGCATCCGTTTGCTTCTGGGGTGGTTCTCCAGAGCCACCGTGTAGGTTCTCGACAGCGGACCTCATCCGGTGGACCAGGGCCTCCTCTGCAGCCTGCACCCTGTCTTCCAGGCTCCCCTCAGAATGCTCCACCCTAACAGACAATGTACCACATGGGGAAGAACGCCGTTGACCATCAGCACACAGTAACCAACAAGGCTGTGTCTGGCTGGCTTCAAGGCCTTTTCTCACCCAGTACTGAGAGGAATGTCCCCACCACTGGCTTTAGGCCCAGCCTTCTGACAGAGCTGTTTTAGCCGATCCAGGTGCCCGGGGTTGCTGGTTCCCATCCCAGTGCTCAGGATCTCAGCGTAGATGTTGTACTCATTTATGAAGGTCTTCAGACCTGGCAGGTGGGTCATTCTTACCTGACCATACAGAGCATACGAGTTACGGTTTTTGAGTAGCCTTTGAATATTAACGGAAGTAATACAAACGCCATGACAACGTACCATGGGATCAACAAACACAGTGTTTCCCAAACTCAAAACAACCTTGGCTTGGTGCTGCTGGCCTTTGATCTTCTGACTTATGGCTCGGATCACCTAAACAAAAAATCACCATATAAAGTCAACACAATCCTTCCATTTTGGTAGAACCATCTGATGAAGCTAGCCCAAAGAGAAAGTGAATGCAGGCTGGGTATAGTCAGTAAAGACCTTGGGGTGCCAGTCAACCTCAGCATCGATGGGCATGGCCCTGCAGATGACTATCTCCAGGGCTTGGGGTGGCAGACTGTAAAACTGGGCTGGGAGCTGCAGCAGCTGGTGGGACTTCACTTCCTGCTCACGGCCCTCGTCCAGGAACAGCGCCCTCACACTGCTGAACAGACGATCGCCTTTGTCTGGTGCCGAGGTGACGCGCACCCTGTACGAAACATAGGATGAGCAGCAGATGAAGGTCTCAAGCTGTGAGAGTTAGGGTGGCAGAAAAATACACGTGGCTGACACGCTGCCTTTAGCTGTAACTATGTTGTTCAAACCTGCTTCATTAACATATTATAGACTTAGGTCTCAAAGCAACATATTAATGGAACAGTATGCAACCACAACTGTTTCAGTGTAGAGCCCTAAATGTTTCTGACCTGTGGTAGACCTCCTCTTCCTGTTTCAGTGTAGAGCCTTAAATGTTTTCTGACCTGTGGTAAACCTCCTCCTCCTGTTTCAGTGTAGAGCTCTAAATGTTTTCCGACCTGTGGTAGAGCTCCTCTTCCTGTTTCGGTGTAGAACCCTAAATGTTTTCCGACTTGTGGTAAACCTCCTCCTCCTGTTTCAGTGTAGAGCCCTAAATGTTTTCTGACCTGTGGTAGACTCCCTCCTCCTGTACTCCGTAGATACCCCCTTCCAGAACCTCTTTAGCGCCTAGCCTTTCAGTGGCATAGTAGGCCGTCATCTTTTCTGCCAGGCTCTCATAACGGTCTTCCTTCTTACTCACAATGCGCCCATAGTAGACGGAAGCGGTCTTTATGTACAAGGGCAGAACCTTTAAAACACAATGAAAAAAAACATGTCTTCGTTTAAATGAACTACCACTTGATCAGGTAAGTTGATTGAGGACAAACAATCGTTTTTTTTTATGACAAACTACAATAAAATGTAGTCGAGGTTCAGCCTCTCACATCAACAGGTCCCCTTACAACTTCAATTGTCTAGCCAGTCACAACCACATTCGTTTTTGTTCCTTCAACACTTCACCAAACATGAAATGACTTGATTGCTATTATAATCCAGAAACAATACCCAGTGTTTGTGCCAAGCACATATGTGGTGTGTCAAACTCCCTTTTAAGAACTCTCTTCCACTATTCATCACAAAACTATCAGTCAGACCACGGCAGTCCAGGTCCACCCGGAGACAGCAATGGGAGTGTTTGGTGCCGTCATTGTTTAAATAAGGTGAGCTGCGGTTATTGGAACACCACTTTAAAACAACATACTTACGTGTTAACAATTGTCAGGGCAATCATTTAGCTGATTTGCAGCACCGTTATGCGTGTCTAGTGATGTGCTAGTGCAGTACTGGAATTAATAGGCTAACTTCAATACTCCGAAGGCAAGGTAATATGAAATTCCTTTATTAACATCCATGATAATCACTGGCCAGCGAATGTGTTTACATGTACAGTTGTTCACTTTTGTGCGTGTGCATTAGAGGCTGGTCTGAACAAATACATTTTGGTGGT
Organism: Novumbra hubbsi; assembly: GCA_016801125.1. NCBI lineage: Eukaryota > Metazoa > Chordata > Actinopteri > Esociformes > Umbridae > Novumbra > Novumbra hubbsi. Next base: position 16,350 of record JACXGK010009813.1, read on the forward strand.
CACAGGCAAAAACATTGCAAAACAGCACAAAAAAGGTTCAAAGAGATAAATTTTGCGATTCAACTAGGAATTCATTGAAACCAGTCCCCAAAATATACAAACTCACCACAATAGTTCCAGACTCTGGGTGCAATGGCTGGTCCAATACGGGGCTGATACGGTGTCGATCAGGACAAACACTACTGTCCCTGCAAATACAGCAAGTCACTACACAAAACATCTCAGGTGCAGGCCACTGTGGCTATGTCCTTGAGCCAGGCAACAAAGTCCCGGACTGTAAAGCTAAATGTTCAAGCCCATAATCATAAGAACTACGTCAATATAGAATGTATTTTAACGTAAGGACTCATCACATCCGAGCACTGCAAAATGCATAGCAGGAAATCTAATTGAACTTGGTGTTATTTTATCTCCTTACTGTTTTACTACCACTTACTGTGTTTACCGTCATGCACCAATTCACCATAGCATTGTATGGGTAAACCTACGTGGCAATAAAGCGGATTTCGGAAAATAAACTATTCTCGGCAGAGAACCAACTGAATCTCTGGCCAAAGCGCTGACCTGCAGAAGCCAAAGCTCTTCAGGTAGAAGCAGAGGGGCTGGCCGGTCTTCTGCTCCTCCTTAGCTTGCAGGACCCCCTGGGCAAAGTGCAGCAGCTCTGTCGGCAGCAAGGCCCCGGTACGCTTCAGATAGCGCAGGACACCAATCACGTGACAGGCGTCCTTCTCCGACAACAGCAGCACTGACTTGGCGAGGGGTGCTTGGGTCTCCGCTGCATTCTCCTGTCCAATATCAAACACTCCGTGTGAAAGGAGAAAGAAACTGTAGTCTAACAGCTAATGTCTGAGCAAATGCACCCTTGCCTTAACTAGACATCGCACTGACCAAGAGTGCCAGATTGGACTTGACATACCTCGTCTGAGAGGTCCCGGAAGTTCTGAGACAGGCAGAACAGACGTCTGCCAAACAGCTTAGGGGAGCTTGGGAAGCTGTAGTGAACGATGCACGTGGCATCCCGGATACCCAGGGCCTTCATGCACTGGTTGTTTGTGACTGGTGCACAGAAAGAGAAGGAGACCCAATCACATTTGACCACGGGGGGGTAAAACAAATAATGAAATGGATTTGAGCTTGTCTCTCAAAGCTGACCAAGAAGACTGCAATTGAATGGGAGGATTTATGCAGATTTTTTGCTAATTTAATACTCCCCCTTTGATGAATCCAATAGTGTGTCAGTTTACCCAAAATGACATGTGTGCCAGGTCCAATGGGCTTCTTCCACTGCTCAATGACAAAGTCAAACTGGTAGGTTAACCCCTCGTGGGCTTTAAGGGAGAACGCCGATGTGTTGGAAACAGCCTAAATGGTCATTAAAGGGACATAGCATTTAGAAGGCTGAATATACAGTACGTTTTTAACAGGGCATTTTTATGTTACCTATTGTACTTTTCACCTGTAGGAAACAACCCCCCCTCCACAAAAAAACATGAGAAAATCCAAATACCAAACTTTTACAGCACTGGAAAAAATTGAGAGACCACTGTACTTTTTTCTTTCCTTTCCCAAAAAGTAAAAAATTCACATTTTGAGTGAAGAACGGAAGGATTCAACTTGCAGTGGTCTCTTAAATTAACCCTTATGTTCCTCACTCAATTTTCCTTTTCCACTTTTTTGGAAAAGAAAAAAAAAGGTGCAGTGGTTTTCCAGAGCTGAATATTGTATCCCTTTTTAATAATATCAAGAGTACCTTACATCTGTAAGGGACAAAATGCTCTGCAAAAGAACTGTCCTGCTTATCTGATCACTGCAGTTACCTTGTAGACCTGCTCGACCTCCTCAGCCGAGTTGGTGACGACCAGGGTCTTCTGTGCCACATCAGGAGTCAAGTCCAGCCCTGCCAGCATGACAGAGATCTTGCAGGAGTCCAGACACAGCAGGATCATCTGGGGGAAAAGGTTGGAGTGAAATATTGCTTTGATCGAATTGTGGACCTTAAAACCCTTTGTGAAATACTCTTTGGCCAAAAATGGAAGAGTCCTACAGTTAGGTCTGATATGCTCATTTCAAGACTCCTAAATCAGCAAGCTACTTTTAGCCTTAAGATGTTTTGTGAATAGAGCCCCAGCTGGCTAACCATCTCGTCCTACTGGGCCACGGAGAGGCCCTGATACTGACCTGGTGCACGTTGCCATAGAGCGCAGCCTCCTCCATTACCGTGACAATAATGGTGGGATTGCACATGTGATCACAGAGCACGCCTTCCAAGTGGGGGCTCCAGCGTTTGCCCACAGCGATGATCTGTCTGGCACACGATGACCGTTCTTTACCGGAAGTCACCTTCTTAAAGTGCTGCAGGATGGAGGCCATCTGAGGTATTGGGGAGAAGTCACTAGTCAGACAAACGTCTGAGGACACCGTAGCATGAGAATGAAACAAGAAAAAGAGCTGGTTTGGCGGACACATTTTCACAGAGATATTTGATCATTATTGTCCTCTGACCAGAGGCAGCTGACAACTGGCCCACCCTATCTGACCACTTACTGATCTATTGAGGACCGGAGGCAGCTGACAACTGGCCCACCCTATCTGACCACTTACTGATCTATTGAGGACCGGAGGCAGCTGACAACTGGCCCACCCTATCTGACCACCTTCTGATCTTCTATTGAGGACCGGAGGCAGCTGACAACTGGCCCACCCTATCTGACCACTTACTGATCTATTGAGGACCGGAGGCAGCTGACAACTGGCCCACCCTATCTGACCACTTACTGATCTTCTATTGAGGACCGGAGGCAGCTGACAACTGGCCCACCCTATCTGACCACTTACTGATCTTCTATTG
>JACXGK010009814.1:0-19179 GCA_016801125.1 Novumbra hubbsi
ACCACACAGTAACAGCAGATAACCACACAGTAACAGCAGATAACCACACAGTAACAGCAGATTACCACACAGTAACAATGCCAAAAACATAAATAATCAACAAAACATCAACCAAACATCAAAGTTAACGGTGGTAGCGATGGTTAAAATACACAAATTAAAAAAGAGGTCAAAGGTAACAGTCAACGAGCAGGACACACGTTGCCCCTTATTTTGTGTCACTCTTCCAGGTAGCGCCAAGCTAGAGGGGCTGGGCATCCCTCCCCCAAAACCACCCGCATCTTTCCTCTTTGCTCTCTCTGTATGAGACAGACAGGCATATATATATATATATATGCCTGTCTGTCTCTCTCTCTCTCTCTCTCTCTCTCTCAGTCTGTATGTCTGTCTTTTATTCTCTGTCTTTTTTTTCTTTTTTACAGACCAGTCATATTAGTCTGTATTCTTTAAACCTCACTCCTGTCCTTACACACACACACACACACAGACACCCTCGCCGCCCCATCCAAGACACAGGTGTGATGTGCCTCACCGAGCATCTTTGCCAAATTCCAAGCCATCCTGGAGGTTTTCTGCAAAGAGACCTTTCAAGTTTCTGCCTGGCTGGCTGCTTAGCCTGCCGATTACCCCGAGACCTGAGTGTGTCCAATACAGACCCTCTTTCCTGGAGTGGCCTTTTCTCCGCTGACAGACACTTTTCTTGCCTCCATTATCACTGCTCACTCTAGAGTAGAGATGTGCTTCATTGAGGCACAGCAGCCCTCTGTTCTCCCTGTGAGGGCAAACAGCATCCAGTCCCCTCCGAAAGCACACACACACGCACACAGACAGACGCGTGTAGAACTTAGGGGGAGACTAAACAAAACACATTTTTTTTATGGAATTTGAGAAGATAAGCTGCAGCAATCTGCCGTGTCTGATAAGATCCTGGACGCCCAGGAGAGAGAGAGAAAGGGAGGTTAGAGAGAAAGAGTGAATAATGGGGAGAAAAGTGTGAGTGGGGGGGGGGTGAGGGGTAAGGGTAGAGGCAGAAGGAGAGAAATATGTGATATGGGGAGACGGGGGGAGAGAAAAATAGAGGGAGGGTACAATCCTTTGAATGAGAAGGAGAAGAGTACCGAAAGTGTTCCCAGCGCTTCACTTATTCCACATTTTGTTATGTTACAGCATTATTCCAAAATTGATTAAATATAAAATGTTTCCTAAAAATGATACACACAATACCCCATAATAATAACTTATAATCACATGCACATAAGTATTCACAGCCTTTGCCATGACGCTCAGGTGCATCCTGTTTCCGCTGAGCATACTTGAGATGTTTCTACCACTCGATGGGAGTCCACCTGCGTTAAATTCAGTTTATTGGACATGGCGCACACCTGTCTATATAAGGTCCCACTGTTGACCAACCAAGCCATGAAGTCCATGGAATTGTCTGAAGACCTCCGAGACAGGATTGTATCGAGGCACAGATCTGGGAAAGGGTACAGAAGTTTGGAACCACCAGGACTCTTCTTAGAGTAGGCGGTCCGGCCAAACTGAGCGATCAGGGGAGAAGGGCCTTAGTCAGGGAGTTGACCAAGAACCTGATGGTCATTCTGATAGACCTCCAGCATTGCTCTGTGCAGAGAGGAGCACCTTCCAGAAAGACAACCATCTCTACAGCCCTCCACCAATCAGGCCTGTATGGTAGAGTGGCCACTAAAAGCCACTTCTCAGTAAAAGGCCCATGACAGGCCATCTGGAGTTTGCCAAAAGGCACCTGAAGGACTCTAAGAAACAAATGAGACCATGAGTAACACAATTATCTGGTCTGATGAAACAAAGATTTAACTTATTGGCCTGAATGCCTGTCTGGAGGAAACAGGGCACCGCTCATCACCTGGTCAATATCATCCCTATAGTGAAGCATGGAGGTGGCGGCATCATGCTGTGAGGATGTTTTTCAGAAGCAAGAACTGGGAGACTAGTCAGGATTGAGGGAAAGATAAATGCAGCAATGTACAGAGACACACCTGGAAATCTGCTCCAGAGTGCTATTGACCTCAGACTGGGGCAAGGGTTCATCTTCCTACAGGAAAACAACCCTTAGCACACAGCCAAGATAACAAAAAAGTGTCTTTGGGACAACTCGAATGTCCTTGAATGTCCTTAAGTGTCCCAGCCAGAGCCCAGATCTGAACCTACTGTGCACTGACGCTCCTATCCAACCTGATGGAGCCTGAGAGGTCCTGTAAAGAAGAATGGGAGAAACTATCCAAAAATAGGTGTGCCAAGTTTGTAGCATCATACTAAAAAAGACTTGAGGCTGTAATTGCTGCCTAATGTGCTTCAACAAAGTATTGAGCAAAGGCTGTGAATACTTATGTACATGGCTATATTTCTTACTTTTTGAAAATCTATTAAAAATATGAAACAAACTTTTTTCACTTTGTCATTATTGGGTATTGTGTGTAGAATTTTGAGGAAAAACTTTTATTGAATCCATTTTGGAATAATAACAAAATGTGGAAAAATGTAAGCGCTGTGAATACTTTCTGGATGCACTGCACCAGCCAGGTACCAAAAGGCATCAAAGAACTTCAGGCAGTGACCGGTCCACGTGTCCTGTACCCATGATCTCTACAACGTTATTTGTCTTGGTCATTTGGAGTACTGTTTTGTTCATTTTTAACTCTCCATTCACCATATCAGATCACCGTCAGTAGATGACAGCAGAATTAACATGAACAAAGTCCTGCCACTTGGTGAGACAGTCTTCATGGGAGTCTGATGACAGGCAGGTGCACAGAGAACAATGTCATTCATACCTAATTAGCCCCAGAGGGAACAATCAACACCATGCTCAAAGAACATCATGAAAAGGGAATTGAATGTAATTAAGGAAATTCGGCCCCTAGAAGCCAGAATGTAACAATAAACAAGACGGTTTCCTCCTTCACAAATAAATAATTCAGTTTCCAGGGTTACTGAACTGATCGTCAACTGGCGGTTATTTGTTTTGGTTTGTTGTGCGTTGTGGGACAACGAAAGCTGTTAACTAGTGATGAAAACCTCATATCTCCAGTTCACCTCAGTTATTTTATTTGCATACTGAAGGGCTTTCTATCACCTACTGGATACATTTGAATATCTGCACTCTGTTTCGTAAAGGGGCCATATGAAGACTTATCTTTGACGATTACTAGAGTCCAACTAAGACAGCTGCCATCCTCTGTTCTATACAGCACATATCAGAGGCAGGATCTACACATCGCATGACATTCCTGTACTGATACGAAACAAAATCTGATAGTAGCTCACTAGACAAGATAGTCTTAACATTTTACCGGATCAAGTGGTTGAACATTGTGTTGGCTTGGAGTCTGTGGTCATGGGCCTGTCCCTTCATGTGTTTTCACTGTACTGTACAATCTGGAGACATTCCATGGGGTTATATGTGCTTAAAAGACCTGCATCACTGTAGTAGGCAGAGAGAGACTAAGCGCCGGTTTCGCCAACACTGATTAAACCAAGTCCAGGACAAAATAATCAAGCTCAATGGAGATTCCTCATTGAGATCGATTTTATTTTTGTCCAGAATGCCGCTTAATCTGTGTTTGCGTAACCGGCAAACACAGATTAAGTGTTCTTTCTCCTCCACCGATTCTGCAGTCGCTAAGGACACATTCGGTTTCCAAGCTGCCTCTAGCTGCCAATGCCTCTTGCCCACATCGAGGATATTCATGCGCTGGGAAACGGAGACGCCGCTACGTTATTTAAGAGAGGCTGTCTCACTGGGAAAATAAGCTGTGAGTCTTTTTTAATTCTGTCATGACGGAATAAAGGTAGTGATTCATTTCCCCCTGGAGTGTCTCGGTCTCCGTGGTCTGCCGCCATCTCCGGTGGCTAACACGTTAATCTGTTGCTCCGCAGATCGGACCGAAAAAAAGAATGCAATAATCGTCCATCAAGTGAAGATACAGGCTAGAGGCCACCGCGAGTCGAGCGCGGGGGTGAAGGGGGTTCATATTAATCTCCCTATATTGGGCCACAGACTTCCCCTGGCGTGTCTCCATGTGTTTCTGTGACCGCGTGTGTTTGAGCTGAAGGCAACCGGCACCTTAAACAGTTTGCAAGGAGGAACATTAACATACAAAAACATTAACATATAAAGGCCCTTCCTGTCAGAGATCCTTTTAGGAAAGTTAACGAGGCTGTCAGCACAACTGACCACTTGGCAGGTTTTTGAGGAGCTTTTTTTTGTAATTATGGTTGGGTCAAAGCAAGGATATGTGCTCTGTGAACCATTTCAGCACATGTCAAAATTAACATCACTTTTCATGCCTGGGCAAGAGAACACTGAGGAATTTAACTGGTTGAATTCTTATAGAAAACTCTGTAGGACACACACATCAACAGGATGTACAGACCTGTTTCCCTTCGTGTTTCTTTTGGCTGTGTGTGTGTGTGTGTGCGTGCGTGCGCGAGTGCAACATTCATCAATGACCCAGAGGTAATCTACGCCTTCCTACACCTGCAGAGCTCACATACTGTCAACACTACCGCCCACTCACACTGTCTCTCCTGGCACACACACACAGCTCGCTTGTACACACGCACACACACACACACACGCAGCCTGCATGTACACACACACACACATATAAATACACAAAACCTTGTTTTTCTATCCCTTGGGGCCTTCTGATCTTTAACATAACAGCTGGCCTCAACCAAACCATAACTTGTAACCATAAACATTGATTGTACAGACCAAAACCTATCCCTAATTCTAACACTAACCCTGATTGTAAGTTTTACCCTAAACCAAACCAACAAGCCATGAATCAAATTTTTTCTTTTGGGGACCTACAGAAAACCCTTTGTGGGGACTCAATTTAAGATTTTTACAATCTTAGTACTATCTCCCTGGTTCCTTCAAGAACACATAGACCTGAATCACCCAAACCCACAAACCGGACGATCACTCCCTCTCTCGTTGCGCGTATTGCAGGGCCGGCCATACTCCCCCAGACGGACATGGCATTCTGGGTACCCAGTGAAATGTTGTTCTTTGGGGAGCCACTTGACCAAACGGCACTGGGTCATGTATGTTGGAGTGTGACAGTGCTCAGGGAACAGGTCAAGTGGAGGCTGTTAATTAGACAGGAGGCCAGCCCTCCAGCTCCTCTCTGTTCCGTACCGACTACCACCTTGGGAGTTGGGAGTTGATTGTATTAAAAGATCTACGGCACTGACTCTGTTGTCTCCCATCGCCGCGTTGCTAAGTTTAATCTTCAACGTACTTTAGGTTTTTGGTTAAGAGTGTGAGGGGGCATGTCACTTTCTCCCCCTCACTCCTCTCCCCTCTCTCTCCCATTCTCTCTTCTTTCCTTCTCCTCCCTCTCTCCTTCCCCTTTTCTCCTCCTCCATCTATCCTCCCCTGTCCTCTCTTTTACACTCGCTCCAGGTTTCGTCTCTACAGGAATTACATTATTCACCCTGTTTGACATCGAGATGTTGTGTTTAGTGTCTCAGGAGATACAGTATCTGTCCTGGCTAGTAGAAGAGCTATAGTTATAGTCTATAACTCTATCCAGTTTAATCAGCTATCATCTGGTTTAGTCTTACCAAACCATCCCTATGATAAGCCTGCTCTTGTCTGGTTGTCTTAATAAAGGACACCCAGGATAATGGGGCCATATGGTGACAATCAATCCCACCGGAGCCTGTTCATTTCCATGCGGCAGTATTGTGAAAATTGCTGGGTAATGAAAATAAAGGTTGAATGTTTAGTGCCTATTTTCTCCCAGAGGCGAAAAAATGGGGTATGCAGCATATGCAGTGCATAGGGATGACGCACGGGGGGGGGAGGGGTTGGGGGGCATTGTGCCCAAATAATTATTTGAACATTTCATAAAACTTATACTTTCATAAAACGTTATAAAAAATCAGAAGCTTATTTGTTAAAAAATTATGGATGGAAGCATTTTTAGTTCACTTTGTTTAGAATTTGAAATGATGGGGATGGGGGTGGGGGGGATTTGGGGTGCCAACATTGATCTTGCAAACCCCTCAGCAAATGTACAGTTGTGCCCCTATTTTCAACGCAATGGATTTCCTCTTAAAAGCTGAAAGGGTTTGTATTTTGGTTTGAGGAATCAGGAGAGAAATCTGATAATTATTTCTCATAACCCCTTCCACTAAGCCCTCTTTTGTTTCTTTAATCTTTCAGTTTTGTTCTATTTTCAAATCTAAGTGTTCCCCTCCTTTTGAAAAGGCACATTTTGTAGCTCTATGCTGAAAATAAACTGAGAATGACCATGGTTGTCTTTGCAGGGTGCCAAAATAATCACCATTCTGGGGGTAATATTTTTGTTTTTTATCTATTACAAATATTAATATTGTATGAATATAACTCTTTAAAGGCTTATCTGGCTTGGTGTATTCTATTAAACACCATACACTCCAACTACGACGCCAAATCCAAGACAAAAAAAAACGGCAGCCAAGTTGTGTTCTAAAAAGGTCCTAAATCCAATTCACCTAACGATATATCTCCTGTGGAGAAATCCATTTAGTAAACCGTACTCCGGTCACACGGAGATCAGCTGGGCCCTTTTGGTGGAACATTTTCTTTTTGTGTGCTTCTTCCAAACTAAAGGACCCACCTGCCACACTGCCGGCACCCTGGCCGGGACTCCGAAAGAATAAATTGTTTTGATTTGTGAAAAGCCGGTGTCAAACGTCTCAAACCCCAAGAGCAGCAGTTGTGGTGGGGAGGTTGGCGTCTTCCCTGGTGGGGGTAGTTGTTTCTGGCCGTCGTGTTGCGTTGGGTTCAGTGGGCTTGATGTGGCCCTGGTTGGCGTTGTCCCTCTCTGCTGGATCCACGGGGGGGAGGTTCCAGTGTCTGGCCTCAGTCCAACCCCTCAATCACTCACTCACTGCTGCTGCTCGAAGACACATCATGTAGCATCATACACAGGACAACACAAAAGGCTGGTGTCATGTCCACCTCTATGCCACTGTTGTGGGCTCCTCAGTCAGAGACAGCTGTTGCCAGTTGCCCCTGATTGAGGAGCCTACTTAAGTTAGGTTTTAGCCACACTCTGGGTGGTTTATTGTTTGTTTCTTTACACAACGTTCATGGTCCTGTCTTGTTTATTGTCCTGGTTCTGTGGATACGCTACCTGTTTTATCTGTAAGTGTTCACAGTGTGTTTGTTGTTTAGTTAGATATACGTTTTGCTGTTCAATCCAGCACCTTTACTTTTCGTGTACAGTTCGTGTTTTGTTTGTCTGTGTAGTATTAAATTCACCATTTTTTTTTTTTTTAATTCTGCAAATGGTTCCATCACACACCGCGACCGTGACAGCTGGGTTAAAACCATCAGATTGCTTGTTTATATGAGGGTCCCTCTGAGAGATCAGCATATTTTTTAAAGGGAAAAATTATGTATGAGAGGAATCTTATTTTGTATGAGTGGAAGATGCGTATTTTGTTCTTTTGCACTATGTAGAACAAATTAGCAAAGAAAAGTTGATACGTAAACTGTACACTTTAAATCCCAGTGTGCTGTCATTAGTCAAACCTTTTGAGGTTTAAACATATTAAGTACAGGTAGTCACCTAAAATTTTTCATTATTCAAAGCAAAGTCAAACATGATCCAGATTTGGTTTTGACAGTAAGATGTAATGTTTATTTTTGGTATTAATTGGAACAATCAATCCACTAGTGGTGCAAAGAAACTGGAATAAAATAATGATTACTTAAGAAAAATGTGTATTTGATATTTGTGTTCCTAAGACAAATATATTCGTCCATTTGCACGCACAAAAAGTTCAATCAAATAATCTATATTTTCTTGTACATTTAATATAGGTTTTACACTTGTAGATCATAGTCTACAACAAATGTCCGTTACACTTTGTTTAGTCATGTGGCCACAGACAGGTGTTATTTCTGTTTGCATAGTTGCTAAGTAAAAGATTGGTTGCCCGTTCTTTTGAATGTGGTTGCTATGCCGCTCGACTAATGTTTATCTAACTCGGTTGCCAATTTTACTTTTACATTTTCACTTCAAAAAAGTAATTGGGAAGACAGTAACTGTGCATTTTGGTTTGATTTTGTTTTTACATTCTTATGTACTTTTCTTATTCAATACTTTTCTCCGTCTGCAGTGTGTTCACTTCACCGGTCTCTCATGGTTGACTGCAGCCTGGGTCGATTGTGTTTAAAAAGATCAACGGATCTTCTGATTCAACAGAGAACACAATGTCCCACAGTTCCAAACAAAACACTATGCTAGAAACAAGGGGAAATAACGCTTAAGTGGAACTGATCATTCAGGCAACAACGTGAATATGATTACATTCTTCTGGATAGGCAGTTATCATTTTCCAATGGTTAATGTAACACTTGAATCCAACAACAAACATGTCGAACTGAAGTGGCCAATTTGCTAGTTATGTTTAAAGCATACTGAAACCATGTGAAAAGTTGTATACATTGCAGACACAAATCAAATAATGTTGTGGAAGAAAAGTATTAAACAGGACAATACAGTAGAAAATGAATGACGACATTGTAGACTGGTTGTATGTGTTACTGACTGGTTGTATGTTTCTCTGTCAGTCCCTGTGCTATATTAGCGTCCTAAAACCGAAGTGTTTTACTGCAGAAAAGAAAGGTTTTGCCACCCAATAGGTGCCGGATATTCTTTGAACAGTTTTGCATTTGATTTGAGCTGTCTTTCTGTCTGCCTTTCTTTCAGGCCTGAGTCCGTGGATTTCCGTCTTCTCTCAACCGGGCGTGAGAGACTACTCCCAGCTGACCCTTGACCTCATCAGGAATGAGTTGATAGTGGGGGCCAGGTAAGATTCTTTCACTTATCCCACATTTGTTAATGTATCCCTCATGTAAAACACCCCCCCCCCCCCAGCCATTCTCTTCTCTGCTGCAGAAAAGTCATTGTTTTGGAGATTAGACATTGAGAGGTTGCGCTCATGTTTTTGCTGAGGCTTCCTGGATAGTGCCTGCTGAGTAATTTGGCAGGCTGGACTATTTGAAACAACGTCTAGCTTCAGAGAGTTCTCAGATTACTGCAAAGAATCAGTTCCCCCCGGGTTGAACTCAGTGTAACAAAAATAAAAAATAAACATAGCTGCCATGCTCATGAACTGTTTATTAATTGTTTATAACCAGTTTAAATACATCTTTTTTTCCTCTCTGTTTTTTTCCTCCACAGAAATGTCCTGTTCAGGTTGAGTCTGAACAACGTGTCTTTGATTCAGGTAAGAACCCGGGTCGAACTCCAGGGTGAGAGGAGTTGAGCTTGATGAGCAACAGCTGTGTTTTTGGCCTGATGCTACAGTACCATGGCATTAAGATGTGTGGTGGATGAACGCTCGTTCCCTCCCCCGAGACAACTCGCTCCTTCAGAACAGTCACCACAGGGTGGCATGATACGTGAGCATCTGCCACCAGCGGGTCCAAGTCACTCCCAACGTGTCTGGCTTTTTGATTCTCCTCCGTTGCGTTTGAACGTGTACCAAAGCTGAAGTTCCTAGGGTTCCCTTTAGTTTCGCCTCGGCTTTGCCAGCTTACTTTCTTTGCTCTCTGAAAATGGTTCATCAAACGACTTCTTTCAACATCTGTACCCCACTTGCTCGGCATGCACACGGACACACACACACACACACACAAACACACACACACCCACACTCACAAAGGCAGATCCATCTTCATTTTGTACTTACTGGATGTGTCACTGGGCATGCCAGAGTCTAAATGGATGACCACAGAACACTGTTGATGCCCAGTAAAGAGCAGGAGGGTTTGCCAGCGTGACTAAACAGATGAAAGAGATGGAAAGACGCTGCGTCAAACCGCCCCTACGTCTAATTCTCCTCCTACTCCTCCGCTTCCCCTCCTCCTGGCTGCTAGCCTGTTAACCAGGAGCCCCGCAGCAGGAGCGGGTGAGCCAAACTAGTCCCGTGGGGCGAGCCTAGCGCACTCTGCACAATCACGCAGACCTGAAATGGAGGTCAGGTATTGAAATGGGGTGACAGTCAGTCTACATTACTGGCTGTCCTCTAGTTGAAACGAGGCACTGATTGATGGAAAGGTAAATGGAGTAAGTAACAGCCACAATGCGGTATTCTGTGTTCAATCAGAGCAGGCCTATTCATCTCTTCTGAAGGCAACCCAGGCTTCATCAGACCCATTATCACTGTAACCACATCCCTTTTCAGGGACCTTTCCCCGTTCCTCCCTCTTTCTCTCTCTTTCCCCGTTCCTCCCTCTTTCTCTCTCTTTCCCCGTTCCTCCCTCTTTCTCTCTCTTTCCCCATTTCTCCCTCTTTCTCTCTTTCCCCGTTCCTTCCTCTTTCTCTCTTTCCCCGTTCCTTCCTCTTTCTCTCTTTCCCCCGTTCCTCCCTCTTTCTCTCTTTCCCCGTTCCTTCCTCTTTCTCTCTTTCCCCGTTCCTTCCTCTTTCTCTCTTTCCCCGTTCCTTCCTCTTTCTCTCTTTCCCCGTTCCTCCCTCTTTCTCTCTCTTTCCCCATTCCTCCCTCTTTCTCTCTCTTTCCCCATTCCTCCCTCTTTCTCTCTTTCCCTATTCCTCCTTCTTTCTCTCTCTGTCCCTGTTCCTCCCTCTTTCTCTCCCTTTCCCCGTTCCTCTCTCTTTCTCCGTCCCTCCCTCTTTCGCTCACCCCATACCTCTTTCTCTCTCTCTCTTCACTCTCTCTCCCTCTCTCACACTTTCCCTCGCTCCCTTACACCATTTCATACTCCTTACAATCTCTTTCTGTCTAAAGTCACCCTCCCACTGTCATTCCTCTTTCTCTCTCTCCCTCTCGCTCTCTTTCCCTGAGGTTGTGGGAGTCACCCGGTGTGCTACCCAGCTGACTATAATGGAACACAAAGAGGGAGAGCCATCCCAGGAACAGAGTTCACCTATGCCAAGCACACAGCCCCTGGCAGGAGACATCAGGAGGGGAGTAACGGAGGGACGCAGAGGGAGGAGGACAGTCCTTTTAGCTCTCCCTGTTCCAAGCGGGGGCCAGGATGAGGGGAGTGCTGATGTTGCCGGGCCAGCACATTGAAGGAATGGCCAGCACATTGAAGGAATGGCCAGCACATTGAAGGAATGGCCAGCACATTGAAGGAATGGCCAGCACATTGAAGGAATGGCCAGCACATTGAAGGAATGGCCAGCACATTGAAGGAATGGCCAGCACATTGAAGGAATGGCCAGCACATTGAAGGAATGGCCAGCACATTAAAGGAATGGCAAGCACATTGAAGGAATGGCCAGCACATTTAAACAGACACCTGGGAGAACACAAGCCATTGCCATTAGTGGCCAGGCGAGCCCATGGTACAGAGTGGGGTGTGAGTGCAGTGGCCATCCAAGGCTACTGGTGAAAGATGGAGGAAGGGAGGTAGGAGATGGAATAAGGGGAACCGAAGGGGGGAAACGGTCCAACAAATCAAAAACAAATGCTCCGGTCTTTATACCCTTTAAGGCTTCCTGGCCAGCCCAAAACACACCTAAGTCAGCAGATACAACAAGCACAGGACACCACCGTGGAAAAAGTTCAGAAGGCCAGGATGGATGTACACCTCACCTCTCTGGTCTCAACACGGGACACTAGGCTACTGCCAAGCTGCTGAAATCAAAAGGATGTTCTGTGATACCAATACAATGCTCTCTCTCATTCTCACACACACGCACACACACACACTTGGGAGCTGTCTATTCTATGTGTATCGTGTGGGTGGGGTTACAGAGTAAGAAAGCAAATACTGTATTGTCTCACTTGCTATAAAAGCTTGAAAATTGGTACACTTTTTGTGCTTAACACGTATACTGCCTTTTTGGAGCAATCACCCCCTATAGGTCGATGAGGAAAATGTATATTTGTATTGATTTCTGGAATACAGTGGAGTTTATCAGACCCTTCACTAATAGTTTTATCCAGTGGAACCAACCATACATTGAGCCGAGAACCTTGTAGACTGCCAGGTTTCTGCCTGCAGTATACAGTAGTAAATCTACAATGTCACTGGATTTACTTTTTCATGAAAATTATCCTGGACTCAAAAACCAGAACAAAACCTCCCCGCTCACCACACACACACACATACTGAAGGTAAAACAACTGATCATCTGAGAGTATCATCTGAGCTCTTGTTTTTGACTCAGTCTGTCATTGCGAAGGTGCAACAGAGAGGGAGGAGATCGTAGGGAAGAAGAGAGAGAATGAGGAAGGGAGGGAGAGTGTGGAGAAAGGAGAGAAAGAGATGCCATTTTCTTCTTTTATCTGCTTTCCTCTTTTAGTGTTTGTGTCTATTTGTAGATCGGCCAAATGTGCTCTTCTGTCACATCAATTCTGAAGCAACACGATAGAAAATATTCTTAGAGTGTATCTTTTTTCAGTGGAGTATGTGTCTATTCCTTCCGGATTCTTTCGTATTTTATCCACAGCATTATTGCCTTATAGAGTGACGGATCCCTTTGTGTTCAACAGGTTCAACAAGCTTCAATTGCCTGATGCTTGTTTCATTCTAAGGGAATGGCATGTCCACATCCCCAAAATTCAATAGAAACTGTATTATGAAGTGGAAGCATCTAGAAGCAACAACAACTCAGACACAAAGTGTCAGACCACACAATCTCACAAAGCAGGTTGCCTTGGGCTGAAGCGCTAATCACCTGTTGCATCACTCCAAACACGAGAATGCTACTTACCGGAATGCATTGTGCCTGAGAAATTAGAGCTATTCCATGTGATACTGAAAATCTTGTTGTGTACTACTCCCTTCACAGAACAGCGCAAACTGACTATAACCAGAATAGAAAGAGGAGGGGGAGGCCCTGGTGCACAAATGAGCAAGAGGACACTCCGCTTTCTTTTCTGGTTAGAGCCAGTGTGCACGGTTCTGTCAAAGGAGTAGTACACAGCGTTGTACAAGATCTACAGTTTCTTGGCAAATTCTAGCATTGAAAAGCCTTCATTTCTCGCAACAAGAATACAGAACAATGAATCCAAGTTTCATTTGGAGCCTGTACTCAAACCCTCAAATGCTGATGCTCCAGAAACTCAACGAGTATAAAGAAGGACAGTTTTATTGCTTATTTTATCAGCACAACAGTCTTCACAGTTTTACATATTTGCAAAAGGTTTTTCTAATGAACAATTAGACTTTCGCCTTTTAAAATGTTAAACTTGGATTAGCAAACACAACGTGCCATTGGAACACAGGAGTGATAGTTGCTTATAATGGGCCTTTACAACATTTACCTACACTGTATGTATGATAAATTTGATGTTATTTTAAAAGATTCTAAAGATTCTATAGATTTTAAACAATTCTCTAAAACAAGGACATTTCAATGTGAGGACAAACATTTGAACGGTAGTGTGCACTTACTGTATTAGGATACAGCTGGGAGTTCTGTTTCTTCAGCTAAAAGTCCAAATGAATATTGACCTGATCTCATTTTAATCATGCTTTCTGCTTTAATTCAACCATCTTGTGACAAACATTCACTGGGCGCCAGGGCTCGTCTGGGCATCTTTTGGGGAACAACATCACTTCTTTTGTCTTTTTCCTACTCATATCTTTGTTACTAATTCCTCTTGGTTTCTTTATCCCTATGTATTCTTCCTTCTGCCTGGTGAACCATTGAATTAAAGATACATACAGTGCAATTCTTATTCATTTAGTAGTTTGTAATCTTCCTGTGCATTATTTGACATTTCATCGTGTATTACCTAGTGTGGCACAAACACAAGTTAGGCATTTTGTTTTCATCTGTTTTTTCAAACAGCCACTCCATAAGTGTCATCTGTTGGTTCAACCTACACATGTTTGTCCATAAAAGATAAGCTAACCTGTGCGTTATAAGCTATCCAAAACACTATAAGTCCTTGTGAAAATCACCTCCGCAACACGCTAACCTGTGTGCTTTATAAGCCATCCAACACACTATAAGTCCTTGTGACAACCACCTCCACAAAACACTAACCTCTGGGTTATAAGCCATCCAACACACTTTAAGTCCCTTTGACAAGCACCTCCACATTGGCTCACACAAAGGGGGCTGGCTTATACAGTCATTCTGCAATAATTGAATAATTTTACTAGGTTGTAGAACAATGAAGAACAATTAGTGTGTATGGGTATGCATTTATGTGTCTGTTTCTGTATGGGAAAATGGAGTTCTTAATGTGCAAGCGCAAATGTTGTCCAAAACATTTATTGGATGGTGGCAATGTTTGTGTTTCCTTTTTAAGGAAACGCCACAATGATTTTTAGTGTATGCATTCAACGTCCTAAATGTTCCTTTCCGTCTTCCCGCATTACTTTTGTCGAGCAGGTCTTTACCGGACCAAATATAACCAGTCATGAATGCATTTTACTATGCTCTACACTACACTGCTCTGTCGGAATAAAGTCTCCACTACTGTTCTGTGCATACATGTGAAACATGGACACTTTTTGAAATGCTTAGAACACAGTATAACTATTCCAGGTGTCTTACACCTTCATGTTTGCTGTGGCTTATCTTGACTCTCCCTGTCTGAACAGTGCTGTCATTTAGCTTCCTAACAAGCGTCCTGCACTGGCCTGTTTCCAACTGCCTGCAGCTCAATCATGCTCTCTCCTTAATGTCAGAGTCCATGGCTTTATTATGGTCAGGTCATCATACGTCTCAGGTCAGTAAGTGGGAGTTATGGTGGGAGTTATGTGCTCCGGGTTGACCTGGTGATGTGGTGGAGGACTTATGGGATCGGAACTTCCCAGTGGGGATAGAGATAGTGTGAGAGGCTCGTGAGTCAAAGTGGGACAGAGAGGGAGATAAAGGGGTAAGACCGGAGCTGAAGGTAAGAGGAGGGAAATAAGAGGACAGTTGCAGGGGAGAAGGAGAGGAGGAATATCAGATTAAAATGTACCTTGTTGTCGGTGGAACACAAGGTCCGACCAAAATCAGACTTTTGCCAACCCCCTCGAAATGGAGGGAGATGTCAGGTTTGTCTGAGATGCGTAGTGAGAAGTGAGTGTAGGCGAGGGTGGAGAAGGTGTGCTTTTGCCAGTTGAGCAGTGTTGGAATGTAAACTGGCTGGGTCTGCAGGAGCATTTACCTTTCTGGAGGGAGTTACAGCAATCTGAAATCTACAGAAACTCACACAAACTCTCTTTCCTACATCTCTTTATTCCTTTATTCCTCCATTTGTGTCACCCGTTGTTAGTATCATTGCCATTCCCTCCCTCCTTCTAAAGCGATAAGAACACACAGGTCAAGCCTGTGTCGGGATGCTTTGCCCTGAACCTGCCATCCCACGTCTATCTTTTATACCTAAAAGCTGCTGCTGAATAATCTGATCCTACTCTGTGGGGAACTTGGTGCCTTGGTCTGTTTACAAGTCAAGCTCCAGCTGGCTAAGGACGTCCTATTTTCTCAGCTTTGAGTCTGTGCTCAAACTGAAGCTGTCCACTGGGAGGTCTGGGTTAACTGGTTCAGGGGTTCTATGTCCCATGTGACCAGGATATTTTTCCAAACATCGGTAGGAAAAAGCAGTGTTCTCTCCGGAGACTTGTTTTGGTGTATAGGCCTTCCAGTCATACAATAATAATATTTAGGATATTACCTTGCTCATCCTTCCCTAAACTGCTGATAGACCAGTTCAAACTCCTCAGGAGGATGACATCATTAAATATGAGTACGGCACAAGTCAAGTCTAATATACTACAACCCTGTTTCCAATGAAGTTGGGATGAAGCGTTAAATGGAAATACATTTGAACTGCCCTGTGGTCTTACTTATTTTTAAGAATAATGGATGCAGCATCCTCCAGGCTAAAAAGAAATGGGGCCATCCAGCTTGTTAACAGTGCACAGTTCAAAAGCCAACATCCCGTATGGTATGGGGGTGCATTAGTGCACATGGCATGGGTAAGTTCCACATCTGTGGAGGTCCGATTAATGCTGAACAATACAGGTTTTTGAGCCACAGATCACTTCTTTTTCAGGGAAAGCCTTCAATGTCAATGTCAAACCACATTTGGCACGTATAACAACAGCATGGCTCCAGGTGCTTAACTGGCCTGCCTGCAGTCCACCTATTGAAAACATTTGGTGCATTATGAAACGGAAAATACAAATAAATTGATGTTTTTCAATTACATTTGGAGATTAACTGAATTGCACATAATTGCATTCAGGTTTTATTTGCATTTGACACAGTGTCACAACTTTTTTGTAAACAGACTTATATTCAGGTATGAAATTCCAGAATATAAACTTTGTAACGTGTGATTTCCAAAGGCAGTTACTTTAAGGTTTGCAGAACGTACAGAGAGATGAACTACAACCAGGGCTTGAGCCTTGTAAAAACAAATGACTGACTCCAAAGGAAGCTAAGAGATTTTGTTTGTCATTGAGAAAAAGTTGTTTGTTTCACCACAGGATGAATTGTGTTCCAAATTCAGGGAAATAACGGTGACCTTTCTGGTCAAAATGTTATGACCTCTAAACTATAGCTTCATCAAACAACAGGAAGTGTCTTCTTGTGTCAACTTCCTGGTCAACTGAGGTTTGTGGGAATTTTTTTTGGCTAGATATGGACAACTAATTATTGTGTATTTTCAATATTAACGTATGTTTGTTGAGGGATAGGGTAGTGAACCAGAAGAAAATATTATTTAATTATTTGGAACATATTGGCAAGAAGATGCAAATTCAATATGATGACAGTAGGATTTCTTTAATGCCAGAAAGGTGTAAGGTCTTCCAAAGTGAATCATATGAAGGGGCCTAGTCTTGCACATAGCCAGATCATATACCTGAGGTTTCCCAGTCTGTTGTTCTAGTCCTCATCAGGGACTACTCCTCACTTGCAGTAGTTAGGGGCCGTCTTATATTATGAAGCTACTTTTAGATTCATTCAATGCGTGTGTCTCTTCCCTGATTATATATTCGTAGTTCACATTTTCTAGTTGCCCAAGTAATAAAACACCCAGCTCCATAACCTAACAGTGGATGCGTCATGGTTGATTTCTTTCATACTGCCTTATGATTAATTTTCCTGCTGCAAATTGTAAAGATTGATGTGTTCTTTGTCAGAATGGGAGGATGCTTTACAGCACAACAAGACCATTGTGTGTGTGTGTGTGTGTGTGTGTGTGTGATGAGGGATTATCTGTAATGGCCATGCTAAGAGAGGAGACTTGAGGAGGCTCCAGTGGGCAGAGAGGTGCTGTAACACAACGATCACAGGATTAAAGTAATCATTCACCCACCCTAACTGGAGGCCGCACCTAACCCTCCAGGATGCTGGGGGAGTGGGGACCTGATGCTTGTCATTTCAATGTCTCTCCTCTGAGGCCCATTCTCCCTATCGTTCTTAACCCCATCTCTCCTATTCCTATCTCTCTCTTCATCTCTCATCCCCATCTCTCTCATCCACATCTCTCTCATCCACATCTCTCTCATCCACATCTCTCTCACTCTCATCTCTCTCACTCCCATCTCTCTCACTCCCATCTCTCTCATCCCCATCTCTCTCAACCCCATCTCTCTCCTCCATCTCTCTCATCCCTATCTCACTCAACCCCATCTCACTCAACCCCCTCTCTCTCAACCCCATCTCTTTCATCACCATCTCCCTCATCCCCATCTCTCATCCCCATCTCTCTCCTCCATCTCTATCATCCCTATCTCACTCAACCCCATCTCTTTCGTCACCATCTCTCTCATACCCATCTCCATTTCAATCTCTCTCCCTCCTTTTCTCTTCTCCTTAAACATGCTGTCAGAACAGCTGTGGCACTTCAGAGATGGTCCCCTTTATACACTCAAGAACACGCACAAACAATCACCCACGGATACACACTCAATGGGGGCTGGAGTGCAAGGCATGGGGGGGGGGGTATACCCTCTTCCGTAGGGATCAGTGTTCAGGGACAATGAAGCAAGGCCATTGACAGTCCTGTCACATCTGTCTGCATGGTGGGGGAGCAATGAGGAGGACTGGGGAAGGAGTAGAGGAAAGGGAATATGGCCGGTGGGATGCAAGCCTGAATGGTGGACTCTGTATGGACGAAGCGGGGTGGGGTACGGGACTTGGAGTTGGGTGAATTGGACTCGGCAGGCTGGTACAGGTAGTGCTGAGATGAATGAATGTCTCTACACCGTCACAGATTTGTATGCAAACAACATTCACTCGCCTTCACATCAAAGAACATCGAAGAACCGGATGTCAAGCCTAGATTTTGAGGTTGAATGAAGGATATAGGTAGGCGAAATCAAAAAGTAAATTCATTTTGAGACATCCCAGACTAAATGGATTCTAAGAGTTATGTCAGTATGGATGGGTAAACACAGGCAGTTGCACAAGAGTTGGGTTCTACAGTTTATAAAAGTTGTGGTAATTCATGAAACACAAGACATATTTAGTGTTTCCTGTATGGACACATTCATGTAGCATATTCTGGGACCATAATTAATAGTCTATTTCATATGTCACAGAGCAAGATAGTATTATCTAAAGAGTTAAAAAGCACCATTTCCAAATGATTCCAACCGTTCTGACTTCCCGGCTCTCTGTTAGTGTTTTCCAGAAGCTTTTCCTCACTCCCTGTCAAATCATAATTAATTTGCCTCCCAAATATTATATATATATTGTATTTTCTGTTATTTTATTTCCCTGGGATTTTTTGGGGCAAAAGGTTGCCAAGGGCATTGTACTTCCTGCCTCTGAAAGTGGTAAAACCGAGGCACACAGAGCCGTTGCTAACACAGAATGAATCACATGGTTCAGGGGCCCCAGATGTGGTAGAGCCTTCAGACGGTGACACAAGGGGGGCCTAATTCATTCGCAAAGCCTCCGGCTGAAATCCATGTCCTTGCAGCAGCCCTGGCGGGACACTTATTATTGGACCTGCCAGGAGAAAGCATTGAACTCATAGATGCATCAGAGAGTGCTGCTGCAACTTATTAAGTCCCTCCATCTCCCTTGGGGCCTGGGAAAGAGCACAGGAATTACAGGCATCAGAAAAAACTAAGAACACAGGTTTTCCCTCCACTGTGACCTCATACCTCCACTGTGACCTTATCCCTGCACTGTGACCTTATCCCTCCACCGTGACCTTATCCCTCCACCGTGACCTTATCCCTCCACTGTGACC
>JACXGK010009815.1:0-19174 GCA_016801125.1 Novumbra hubbsi
GAGGGAGGGAGCGAGCGAGAGGGAGGGAGCGAGCGAGAGAGAGAGAGGGAGCGAGAGAGAAAGATGAGGTCTAAAGAGAGCCCCCTCTTGACCTATGCTTTAACAGCCGTACAGCCCTGGGCTGACAGAGTGACGTGGACACATTACATGTCCTTCTAATTTTGCCTGCGTTGTTTCACAGAGAGGGCTTTATTAAACCGGCATCGCAGTAGGAGGATGGTTCAATTCCTAGGTTTCGTTACTTGTTCATGTAAGTGGATTTACTCCAAATAGTTGTGAAACTGGAGTAAATACAGCTTAGACGGAGGTGAGTAAAACGATCCTCCTTGGGTTGTGAAAACCAAACTGCACATTGGTTTAAAGGAAACAAACGTCTTTGGGACCCCAGGATCAACAAAACAGTGAAGGAACGCTGAGCTGCGAATGGAGGCAGATGTCACAGTTGACTGCTTACATCAGGCAACGCCTTCAAAGAGAACACCAATCACTGATGTTGACACGCTGTCATCCATCGGTAGACCTCAAATAGTTCAGAGTACATATGACGCCCCTACCAACAACAGAAGGTGTTAGGTTAAGACTTGGGAAGAGATAGAAAGTGGGTGACATTTAATCACAGATTACAGTGAAAGTAGAAGAACGGCCGTGTGGGACAAGACATAAGACAACACTAGGAATGGGATGCCTGAAAAACGTTGCAATCGATTGAAAGAACAGACCTGATGAAGAAAACAAATGCCACTTTGCAAAGGCAAACAAAAATGGTATTGAACAGTACAAAACAATGAACATAGCTGTCAGAAAGCTGGTGAGAGGGGACAAAGGGCCTATCCAGAATAGACGGTGAATGTTGCTGTCAGTCTTCAAAATCACTTCCCTACATGTGTCAGTTGACTCAAACCCGTTGGTGAAAGAGCAAGGAAGGCGATCTGCAACACAATAGGAATAGGCTGCATATCTTAATAGAGATCCCACTGTGGATCCAATTATCACACCAGAATATGCTTCAGGAGTTCTTGACATTTACCTCAACTGGGTCCAAATATGCAGATGTTCAACATTGGTCTAGCATTTGCAGGCAGACTTCGTTTCACTGTTCGCCGACTCGATGAAGGAAAAGCGTGATCTCTCTGGTCCTCTCACCGGTCTAAGAGGAGCACACTACCCGGAGAGGCATCACCAGCAATAGTTTGAGGAAGAAGTTGTCTGGGACAATTGTTTGCCCTTAGAGGAGCATCAATGATTTTATTGGCCAACGGAGCTCTTTTTTTACGCTCCCTCTTTGAATGACACCCCCCTCCCCCCATGACTGTTCTTTCAATCCAGAGAAATAAGAAATAGTTTGTTCGTCACGTTTTCCTGCGGTTCAGGGAGGACAAAAATAACCGTTACCAGGACAAGTACACTAACCATTACCAGGACATGTACACTAACCATTACCAGGACATGTACACTAACCATTACCAGGACATGTACACTAACCATTACCAGGACATGTACACTAACCATTACCAGGACATGTACACTAACCATTACCAGGACATGTACACTAACCATTACCAGGACAGGTACACTAACCATTACCAGGACAGGTACACTAACCATTACCAGGACATGTACACTAACCATTACCAGGACAAGTACACTAACCATTACCAGGACATGTACACTAACCATTACCAGGACAAGTACACTAACCATTACCAGGACAAGTACACTAACCATTACCAGGACATGTACACTAACCATTACCAGGACAAGTACACTAACCATTACCAGGACATGTACACTCGCTGTGAAGAGAATGTAGAAGCCACGTTGTTGTGTGATTTCAGTTGTTGTGTGAGGACGTTTATGTTATTTGGGAACTGGTAAAACATGCAAACCAATGTGAGTTTGACAATAGCACTGTCTAGCCAACAATAGAGCCAATTATGTTAATTTGTTAAAAGTTTCAGAGTTGTTTCTTTTATCAGCAAAGCTTTTGTTTCTTGGTGGATGACTAAGTAGAGTGTTTCGTGATGTACCTGTACATAGTCCCCTTTGTGTATTATAGGGATGTTAATAAACTAGTTGCTGAATATAAAAGAGTTAATATATAGAGTTGTTTGTATGTATGTGTGTATATATATTAATTTTTACTTTACCCCTACTGACGGATATGTGTCCTAATTTAGCAAATCAGAGTAAAACATGTATTCGTCAAAAATCAAGAGAAACGTTAATTACAAAAAGGTAAGGTATACCCATAGCTTCAGTATCTGGTGTTGACCCTTTTTTTTTAACCATTTAATGTAGCCAATTCATGTAACTATCTGTCAGTCTCTCACATGGACTGGTAGGATTTTTTGCACGCTCCTTACAGTGCTTTTCAACTGTGTCATGTTTGAGGGCTTCCTTGCTTGCTCCAAATCCCTTCAGAATTTTAGGATTGAGATCTGGGCTTTGCCTCTAGAATTCCTCAACCCTCCATTTATTCTTTAAGAGCCCTTCTGTTATAGCTTTGCTTGTGTGTCTGGAATCCTTGTCCTGTTGTATGATCCTTGTTTGGTCAGATTTCTGACAGATGGGCTCGTATTCTTCTACAGAATTCTCTGGGGCGATGTGGTATTTATGATTGACTCGATGACGGTGCACGCTGCGTTTTCTTACTGATGCGGACGTTCGTGGACACGGTTGTCTTCTACACACTCCTGTGCGTTGGGACTCCTTGTCCTCCAGAAGAGCCAGACATTGGATGCTGTTTGTTTATGAAGCCATCCTACAAAAACGTCCTAATTGCCTTTCCTTGAAAAAAAAAGGGAGATTTTCAGGCATGTGACAGACTCTCAGGGGTGGCTAGTTCTTGAGGTACCTCGGGCTTACTCTAAGATGGGTTCAATTTTGTTTCTATCCCTCGCAATCCTGGAATGTACTACAGCAGGGGTCTTCAAATCTTACCCTACAAGGTCGGGAGCCTGCCGGTTTTCTGTTCTACCTCATCATTAATTGCACCCACCTTGTATCTCCGGTCAAAATAAGACTCTAATTAAAGGGGTCCAATGAAGACATGGAGTGGAACTGGCTTGGAGGTCCAGATTTGAATACCACTGCTCTGCAAAAACAATTATTGATCATTGAAGAAGAAAAAAAGACAACCTATCTGTAGATTTACTAAAACCCTGTTTCCAATCAAGTTGGGACTCTGTGTAAAATGTCAAGAAAAACAGAATGCAATGATGTGCATATTATTTAAACACCATATTTAATAAAAGAAAATAGTACAGAGACAACATTAAATGTTGAAAGTGAGAAATGTTATTGTTTCTTGAAAAATATATGCCCACTTTGTATTGGATGCCTGCAACACTTTTAAAAACAACTGCTGTAACATCTCACAAATAATTAGGTTAATTGGCTACAAGTCAGAATCATGACTGGGTATCAAAACATCATCCCAGAGAGGATGAGTCCTTCATATGTAAGGATGGGGAGGGTTCATCACTCAGTGATAGACTGCACAGGCACAAAATAAAATAAATACGTTTCTCAACGTAAAATTGCAAAGAGTTACCCAATAATAACATTTGGTGCATTGTGAAATGAAAAATATGACAAAAGAGTTCCCGAACTGTTGAGCAGTACCGAAGTACAGTTCTATATCAAGAAAGCCTTTTACTTTCTAAACTACAGCAACTGTTTTCCTCAGTTCCCAAACACCGACCAAATTCAAAGAAGAGGTTAAGCAACGCAGCGGTAAACATGCCCTTTAGACAACAGTCTATATCTTGGTTGGGGTTTCCTTCTTTTGGGGGGGGCATTACTAGAACCGCCTGTTGTAGAGGCCCTGGTTGACAGGGAGATGGACCCCTGTGATGAACCTTCCCAACCTCCTAAGAAGTATCTAAGTATCTAATTGAGGACGGTGCCTTTGCTGTAGGAAGCGATGATGCAGCCTATCAAGAACCCCTTAAAATGCCCAAGATGCCCCATCATAAAACCTTTCAGCCAGCCTAGGGGGAAGAGGCCACTGTGATGTGTTCTGATGATTGACTTTGAAAGGTGGACGTGCTGTTCCTTCCCCAATTTTCTGTTATTTCACTTTTCTCTATCACTTGTCATTATCACATTTCTCTATAACATTTCCACTATCACTAGTTCGTCCTCCATCCAACGCTTGGCATTGTGATTGGTGATGTAAGGCTTGCATAGAGCGGCTCGACCATGTGAACCCAGGCCATGAAGCTCCCGATACACAGTTTTAGTGCTGATGTTAATGCCAGAGGAGGTTTGGAGCACTGTAGTTATTGAGTCAGCAGAGCGGTGATGTCTTTAACACACACCGTGCCTCAGCACTCGGTGACCCTGCTCTGTAAACGTACGTGGTCTGCCACTTCCTGGCTGAGTTGCTGTGGTTCCTAAACACTTCCTCTTTGCAGTATTACCACTTACAGTTGGCCGTAAGGAGCGTAGATATTTCAAGAACTTACAAGTTGCAACGTTGGCGTCCTATTCCAGTACCGCGCTCTAATTCA
This sequence comes from Novumbra hubbsi, assembly GCA_016801125.1. Taxonomy (NCBI): domain Eukaryota; kingdom Metazoa; phylum Chordata; class Actinopteri; order Esociformes; family Umbridae; genus Novumbra; species Novumbra hubbsi. The sequence goes on from JACXGK010009815.1 coordinate 4,515, forward strand.
GTGAGATCTTTAGAACGACTCACTCTTTCACAGATGTTTTTAAAGGCAGACTGCATGGCTAGGTGGTAGATGTTAAACACCTGAATTCATTTATTAAGAGGTGTGCCCAATACTTGTCCATATATTGTAGGTCTGTCAGTCCTTTGTGAGGCTGTGTGTATATTTTTGTAAATCTCTGTGAGTACTCTAGGGGGCTTTGTTTTCATAGGCCGTATAAAATGATTTCATATAATAGAGCAGTTGACCTTCTCTTTTATTGCAGCTCAGAGCTGTCTGTTTGATTCCCTTGTTATTCTGGATCGCCCCCAACCCACACAGGCCTTCTGATATTAAAATACTTTTGGATGACATTAACAAGTCTTTGCGTGGCTCATTTTCATTTGTATCAGAGACCATCCTCAGTGAGGTAGTTCTGAGGACTCCCGGTGCTCCTGTTCACGAATGGCAGGTGTGACTCGCACAAACACTGACTCCGTTTACTTAAGAGATTTTCTCCGTGTAAAGGATTTAACCACACCTTGTTACACACACACACACACCAAACCTCCGGATGTACCAATCACTATATAATTTGTCACGATCTTGCCATGCTCATCTTTTCAATGTGTCAACAAATGCTGGATGAGGACCAGCAAGTTTTCTACAACGTCACTGGTGTCCATCAATCATTGTGAGTAGTGAGAACCGTTGTGATAGTCATTCGCACTGCCTGTGTTACAAACGGCACCCTATTGCTTTCATAGTACTATGATCTGGTGAAACCTAGTACACTAGCACGTGGAGTAGGGTGCCATTTGGAATGCAGGCGCTGGCTGCATTGCACAGCATGTATGTTACATTACTCAGGCACGTGAATTAATTCCAGTGGCTGGGGAAATAATGGACCCATGCTGACTGAATAGCCTGCAGTGGCTCAATCTATGAAAGAGTGACATGGCAGTAACGAGGGGACACATAAGATAACGAAACCACTTGTCTTTGCATTGCCACAACAACACAACATTTCTATTAGACCTTTTGATATATATGTATATATGTATATATTTTTTTTTTTATAAGTTGCCAGAATTTCAATGTAACCTACACTGTAATAACGGTGTGATCTTATGTATAGGTACTAATAGGAACCGTAACTCAAAAATTTTAAATTGAAATAACATCGTATGTAAATACATGATAATGTGGTTGTGGTAGAATCTTTCTGAAATGTTTGACTAACATAAGTTTCCATGTATATATGTGTGTATATGTATATACGATTACATTAGTGGGGGCCTCCCCACTAATAAATAGGCTTTTAATTGACCATCTGAGATATGAGATGGTATATCACAGGTATGACATCACATTACATTGTAAACCGGTTTATATCAGCATTTAGCATCTCAGGGGTTTGGGATAATATATCTCAGGGGTTATAATAGAAATGCTGTGTCCAGGCAATGACAATGTTATTATCATGGACGTACATGTATGTAAAGTCTATTTAGCATGTACTTACCTTGGAAAAAGCAACTTAAACCATTCCCATTATTGTGCCTTAAATTAAATTGGGGTAAATTCATGATAGTTTGTGTCTACATATTTAAGTAATGTGTCCAGACAAATATTGTAATAATTCAACTTGCCTCCAATGTCAATGAAAGTTAGAACTAAGCTTTTTATGTACTCTTTAAAATACTTTTTAAAGTATTTAACGCATTATGTGAATCAATTCATGTGAATGCATATTAAAATGATCAGATGTTAATAATTTTGGATAAAAACATTTGGGTAATGTTGTAAGTTACAAATATTGCTTACAAATGTTGTAAGCAAATCCACTGCAATTCATTGGAGTCTGGAGAGTCCTGGAGAGAAACCTACATGGTTTCTATTTTACTCAGATCTTACATGAATGATTTGTATTGTAGACAAACGCTGTGGTCAGTAAGCTCAAAGAACAATTATCCTAAAGCTCAGTTTATTTGCGTGGCTTAATATAGAGTGAAGCAACATTTGTAGGCACAAAGCAACAAGTTCTTCAGAAAATAAGTCGGGAGAAATGAGGAAACAGTAGAAATTAAGGTTTTGAAACAGTGGAGGTCAGGCATCAGCCTACGACCCGTCTCTGCGGTTTTGTTGGCTGCAATGAATGCAGCTGGGATGGCGTGAGAGAGACACAGGCAGCACGAGGCAATGGCCGATCACATGGTTTCCCTGCCATGGACTGTGGTTGGTAGCTTGTACTTTGAGTGGGGCCAATCAAAACTGTTTTACACCTGGGAACCTCTTGTCTCCCACCTCTACTCTTCAGGTGCCAAAACGGAGTAGCCATGCCGTTTCTCTTGTGTTTATAAATGTCCCTAAGGAGTTAAAATAACATCTCATGTCAGTTAGAACAACTCAATATACTAGTTATTATGCTTTAAGGTTGGTCAGAAGTCCTGGACAATGAAAAGTTAAGCGTTAATCTCAAATATATATTTTTATGCCTCCCTAAAAAGTTCACATATGGCTTATGGATTTTTATGAGTACTGCGGAAATGTCTGAATACCAGAGCTAGTGCACTATTTGGGCAATATAGGGTGCTATTTGGGGCGTGGACAACTTCCAGCAGCTTTGTGTGTTTGCCCGTTTCCCAGTAACTCTCCCTCTCCTTGGCAGTGGAGCTGTCCCCAATTACATTTGTGTGGGAGGATTAATGCAACTTTTTAATTACAACGAAGGAAAAGTAATGTTTCCAAATGCACAACACGCCGTGAGTTTTCCTAAGCATTTTAAAGCACTGGGCACGGCCTGCCGCTTAGGCTTTGGCAGATATGTCCGCCGTGCACCGACCACATTCAGCTGGAGACACATGAGCGTCTTCCAATGCCATAAAGGAATAGAAATGAACCCTTCGGGCTTAATTAACATATTCCAAATTTGCATAATTTCTTCCACTTGGGTGTCACTTCACTTTCTCGCTGGCTCTTTTTAAATGGGACATCAAAGCTGGTTTAGCTGCAAGTCATTCCCAGGCTTCTAATTTGGCGTGAAGGATGCCCACCCTACAGACCACCAACGCTGAAACATGTTGAAGGGAGGCTAATGAGGAAGAGGAAGTAGCACCACGGGATACCCCATGACATCATATTCCCTATGCAGTGCACTGTGTGTAACCGGGGCTAACTATACTCCGGTTAACGTATTTGACGCGCTTATTGAATAGGAAGCCGTTTGGGCTGCCCGCCAGAACACTCCGGAGTTTTGTCCTATCGTGGTTTTTCAATCAGATAGAAGAGGAGCAAGGTTAAACATGGTTTAATATGAATGCACGCAGATTGTACGTCTCCAGTGGCAATCCTCGATCACGCTGGTAGGCAATGTAATGGCAACAAGCCAAATCGCATGTAGACCGTTATTTCGACGATTGTTTTGTTCCAAACTACACATGTGCAGGCCATCAATGGCGCTCTGTCAATTTAAAAAACAATGTTTTTTTTGTCACTTGTCAAGTTTTATTTCAATAGGAGGATGTACATTTCAAGAGGAGGATGTACCATAGGAGGATCCCCCCTTTCAATAGGTGGATGTAACCTTTCAATAGGAGGATGTACCCTTTCAATAGGAGGATGTACCCTTTCAATAGGAGGATGTACCATTTCAAGAGGAGGATGTACCATAGGAAAATGTACATTCCAATAGTAGCATGTACCATAGGAAAATGTACATTCCAATAGGAGCATGTTCCATAGGAAAATGTACATTCCAATAGGAGCATGTACCATAGGAAAATGTACATTCCAATAGGAGCATGTACCATAGGAAAATGTACATTCCAATAGGAGCATGTACCATAGGAAAATGTACATTCCAATAGGAGCATTTACCATAGGAAAATGTACATTCCAATAGGAGCATGTACCATAGGAAAATGTACATTCCAATAGGAGCATGTACATTCCAATAGGAGCATGTACATTCCAAGAGGAGGATGTACCATTTCAAGAGGAGGATGTACCATAGGAGGATGTTACATGTCAATAGGAGGATGTACCAATGCTCCCTGTACCAAGGCTACAGGGTAAATTATCCTATACATCCCTAATGTGTTATTTATATTAGCCGGGAATTGATTTATTGATCAATGGCAATAAAGAGGATATTTAATGAGAATCTGGATAGAGAAGGTTATGTGGTGTATTTTCAGAATTATGTACCTAATTAATGTACAGTTTTTTTAATGTATTTAAAAAATATAGTCAACCAATATATCTACATATCTTTCAGTTTGATTGAAAAAGGTTCCATGAAAAAAGTTAGATTCACGAAAATGTAGGTTTTGCAAAAGCTATGTAGGAATGTTTCACTCTCATTTACTTTCACATGTCCAAACGTAGGTTTGATTCGTCGAGTTGGCTTATACAGCTTTCTTAGATGTAGCGATCTTCCACCTTGTCCTTGTGCATTGTGATACTGCTGTTGATGTAGCGATCTTCCACCTTGTCCTTGTGCATTGTGATACTGCTGTTGATGTAGCGATCTTCCACCTTGTCCTTGTGCATTGTGATACTGCTGTTGATGTAGCGATCTTCCACCTTGTCCTTGTGTATTGTGATACTGATGTTACTACTGATAATATGCACTTCTATACTTCTATACCTTTTGCTCATACTCTGAAGTGCACTACTTCAGACCATGGCTCTCAGGAACTTCTGAGTGGGAAGATGTAGTGCACTTAATTATTCAATGGAATTCCATTTGGGATGGAGCCAAGGTCCTGTTCATTCTTCAGTGACTGTAAATTGTGAATTCTGGGCTTGAAAGAGAAATATATTATTTCGTTTTTGAGTGTTAAACACCAGATTGTCCTCAGCCATTGAAACTCTGAAATGTTTCAGGAAACATTTTAGAAAAGCTAGGTTCCAGGAGATCCAGGAGCCAGTTTATGCCTGGGGGAAGTTTGATATTTGGAGAAGCGGACACACATTAGTAATGTGATACCCTCACTGTTCCCATTCACAAGACATTAGTAATGTGATACCCTCACTGTTCCCCTTCACAACACATATTAGTAATGTGATACCCTCACTGTTCCCGTTTACAAGACATTAGTAATGTGATACCCTCACTGTTCCCATTCACAAGACATTAGTAATGTGATACCCTCACTGTTCCCATTCACAAGACATTAGTAATGTGATACCCTCACTGTTCCCGTTCCCCTTCACAACACATATTAGTAATGTGATACCCTCACTGTTCCCATTTAAAAGACATTAGTAATGTGATACCCTCACTGTTCCCGTTTACAAGACATTAGTAATGTGATACCTTCACTGTTCCTGTTCCCATTCACATGGCGGCAAAAGAAATTTTGAGCATCTCCATGTGAAATAATGTACAATATAATCTATCAATTAGGCACAGGAGGGCGTGGCACATATATACCATGACTTTGAGCCAATCAGCATTCAGAGATATAGGCAGATCAGATTGGAACCAAAACATCACTGCTTCTGCGATTTGACAGCAAATGATACAGCATGTTTCAATTTCTTCGATACCTTTCTTTGTATTCTGAATTTGACTCAAACCTACACAATGCAATTGATATTGCATAATAACAAATCATGCTTTCTTATATGAAGTTAAAGCACATTGAAACAGATAACTTAGTGAGAATTTCCTGCTTCTAATTTTCTTACGGTTAGCTTCTTTTGCTAACAGTATGAAGTAACTGATTTTTGGTTCCATTGAAGGAAAATCTAAATAATCTGTTATAAAAATACTTGTACATTAGAGTTTTTGTACTCTAGGTAAAGTTTGCTCAACTAGTCACTTCTGTTTACAATGCAATGCTCGGAGCATATCCAAGGCTTAGGGGAGGCGGCTTTTGAAAAAAGTCTCAGAGGTTGCGGTTAGGACCTGCGTTTTCTGAGATTTACACTTCAGTTAATGCTCTCGATAATCAATACCTGTTCTGGATCACTTGAGGATCTTTCGGGCTTAGTAAGCGGGAACCTCTGTATGTCGTAGCTTATCTAGGCCCTTAGTTGTGGTTACCGCCAAACAGTCAGTCTGGTTCCTAAAATACACCCTATTTCCTAGAGCATACTGCTGTAGATCAGAGAGCTATGGACCCAATGGTGCTGTAATCGGAAATTGTGGGTTTGGGGACACGATGACCTCGTGACACCCTGAATGTAATATGTTATTGATCGTTTTTCTACATGGCCCTATTAGCTGAATGGATGTAAGAGCCCGTTGCTAAATAGATTCCACCATCAAGTGGCATGTGTCGCTCCCAGCTGCGGTGTGGGATGAGAACCTTGTACATGTAACTGGTCCTACTCTGACTGGATCCCGGGTCCTCAGGATGGGAGACGGGCGCTCTAGCAAGGAGGCTAAAACCCGTGGGCCCCAACTTGATGTTGAACGCTTCCCCAAAATGAAATGAATATACATTAAATACAGGCCAAGAGAAATTTGTACCCACTGGTTTAGTAATGGCTGTTAAAGGGAACAGGACAATGGAGGACAGTCTCCCTTGATACACAGACTATATCTACATCTAACATCAAGTTGAAACTGTGCTTTTTTTAAACAGCCAAAGTGTTTGAGAAATGTTTTCTCGTATACACAATGGACATGTTAACAGGATGGTAGACCAACTCCCCGTCCCAGCAGTTCCTACTGCTTTGAGATCTACTCAAATGAGCGTACCGAAAATTGCAGTCTAAAGCAAGCTTATACACCCCAGGACAGTAAACCGTAACACAATACCTCAGCTATTTTATGTAGTTTATTATTCATGAAATTCCTCAGCCCTGAACCTCATAATCCTCCTTTTGATGTCACATATCACATGTAATACATATGTAGAGTACACACGTGTTGACCGGTGTTAATTAGGAAGTATACATGGGATCCTGGTTCAGCCCCCTCATCTCCCAGGGGTTTGGAGACGCGGATGGCTGTGGTAGCTGGGTAACATCGCAGGCTCCCTAGTGCCCCACGGTGGTCCTCGACGCGTCGATAGGCTGGCAGGCAGAGCGAGCCAAAGTGTGCAAGATGCTGGGCTGGTTCAACATTGCCGTGTCAAGGTCACACTGAGGGAATGAATGCTGAGCGATGGAGGCTTTGGAGCTGATCGCCCACCCCACGACCCTTCTGTTTAGCCTGCCACCAGTCGATGAAACCGGCGTTATTAGTCCAATATTGACCCCTTATTCCATATTCAGTATAATGTAACACTTTTATCTATGAGCCCCGGTGCTGTAGTTACAATGTTTGGTCGTGTAACAGACTGTATTATAAAATAACTGTCATAACAAGAACTTATCCACAGCTAAGTTCTGTGACCAATCTACTGTCCAAGTAATCTTTGTAACAGTTGGAACTCTGACTGCATGTGGGCAACAGCTTTGGCATTGCATGTATTACTGTGTCATTTGCATAGAAATGTAATGCACAATTTCTTAAAGTTTACATTTGTGGACTGCATAAATGTGGATTGAATTCCAACAGCTACAATAGCCTTGGTTTTGTAACTACGGTCATTTTAAAAACAGAGATGTGTTTCGTGGGCCAAGCCTAATGACGACAGCTTTTTAATAAGATAGATTGATATAGACTGTATGAAATGGCTTCGACAGGTCAAAGAATTGCACAACAGAGCTTAATTTTTCATCAAAATGCTTTGACAATATAATTGACATCCAGCGAATCTGTGGTGATCGCACTGTGCCCAGCTCTAAAATCTGTTGTAATTGCAATTTCACTGTCATTATTGTTTATTGGGATTTTGGTACGAGATAACATTCATCCTATCTCTAAATTGTCATCACTTATGCAGTGGAATAACCCACAAACTGAATGTTAGATGAAATATATGCATTAGAGCACCAGAGATAATTGGAGCAGCACTACCAACATGCCTGGTTTCAGCATTTCACCCCTGTGGTTGTCTTTGTCTACAACTGCCAACAACAATCAAGGACCTCTTTTTCAGTGAACTGCCTCAGCAAAAACCTTGACCCTCGAAATCAGTCTTCCGGCATAATGACTCGATTTTCATGAATATCATCGGATATTTCAGAATGACACCGAAGGTCGGATCCGTTCGTGAGTCGTATTGTCATGATTCAGGGCCTGTGTTTGTCTACTATAGAGGTAAACATGTGGCCACTGATAAGGGCCCGTGTTTGTCTACTATAGAGGTAAACATGTGGCCTCTATGTCCCATGATGGCCAGTGACAACACCTTGGGGCTTTCCCAACACCGGTCAAATATAATAAACGTTATGGTGAAGTCACAGGGACTCGTATGAGGACCAGAACAGGGATTAGCTGTTGTAGCTCCTTCTGGGACCTTCTGAACTAGATGGGATTCAACAGAGGCGTAACTAGTCGTCCCACAGACACTTAGAATTATACTTAGGCTTTCCGTGATATCTCCGCTCCACCCTACAGACCTGGACACGCGTCACAGTCACTGTGTGTCTAAAGACCAGCTTCCCACCTAAGCCAAGGAGCACACTAAGTTACGCCACACTTCATTACATTTAGTGACACCCGGCGGCATCGTTTGGCTGTAGGGGAACCGGCAGAACACTGAACAGAACCACCCGTCATGATTGCCCCATGGTCCCTTCGGCATATGTTACATCCCACCCCTACATGGACCTAAACAGCATTTATGTTTTCTGGCGCGTCTGAAAGGGAAAAAAATTCTAAGACCCCATATTGCAAAAAAACCTATAAAACACTCCAAATATCGTCTTTCCTCTACTCCCAACCGTACAATGTGAAGACACAATATTACAACTTCCCACTCCTACTCCCAAATATAGTCAAAGTACTAAAACACTAGTGAAAAGCTGTAGGGCTTGTTCAGCCTATGGAATGGTCAAGATCACTTTAGGGGAGGTGGTCTAAACCAGTATCTGCTCTTTTGTTGTGAGGAGGACACAGAATGAGTCCAGCTGGCTACTGATGGGCATGTTTTCTACCGAACTGTTAGAAACAGACTCTGTGAGGGTGGCATGAGGGCCTGTATTCCTCTAGAGGGACTTTTGCTCACAGCCAAGGACCGTCTAGCTTGTTTGACATTTGCCAGAGAACACCGATATTGGCAGGTCCTCCATTGGCGCCCCGTTCTCTTCACAGATCAGCAGGTTCATACTGAACACGTGACAGATGTGAAAGAGTCTGGAGACGCTGTGGTAAACGTTATGCTGCCTGCAACATCATCCAGCAATGACCAGTTTGGCGGTGGGTCAGTGATGGTCTAGGAGGCATATCCTTAGAGGGTTGCACAAACCTCTACGTGATAGCCAATGATACCCCGACTGCTGTTAGGTACTCGGATAAAATCCTCAGACCCATCGTCAGACCATTTTAACGTACCATTTTTTAATAATGGCACAAATCCCATCCTGTCCAAATCACCCAAATGTACTCGAAATTCATTGAGAAGCTCAACAGCTCACAAGTCTCATCTCTTCCATAGTAAGACAAAATCACTAGATCATGCCTTGATTTTAATCAACAATGTATCAACAATGTATATTATATCTGAATGGCATTTAGATGGAAAGGTTCGCTTTCGGCATGTATGCCATGGACCGCGCTTACTGGGAACAATCATGGAGCTCAATTTCCTACAAATACTTTTTGATGAAAAGCTTCATCAAGAGACTCTGTTGGCAAAAAGAGCGCCCTTGGCAAAGAACTGTTCCTTGCAAGCCTCACAAGAAAGAATGTTCCACAAACAAGCCAACCAAATGCTGCCACAGCCTTTGGTACAACCACCCTCCCTACTCCACTGATGTGCTGCTTCAGGTATGGGAGGAGTTCCCCCAGGACACCAACTGCCTCTCCAGGAACATACCCAGACATTGTCAGGAATCAATACAGGCACGGGGGGGCCAAACACACTACTGAGTCTCATAATGAGTTACCATGATGAAATTCACGCAAGTTGGGACAGCCTGTGATTTCATTTGTTTACTTTGTTTGATTTCCTGTGTATTTGAATCCAGCCTTTAATCGATTTGTGATATTGGTTTCCATTGATCTTTGTTACGTTATTCTGTTCTCAATGAATTACTCAATGTACAGTAAAGATTTTGTCCAAGGAAACCCGATGTGTGAATTCAAGTGTTCCGATCAGTGAATAATGAAAGATTCACTATAATAACAAAATGTAATTTGACAACAATTTCATGGTTATTTGGACACGTCTAGTAACAGCTGAGAGAAAATTAAGATTTGCAAAACACGTGACTGGAATTGTTTATGGTAAGTTAGTCGGGAAAGTACATATTGTTGGAGCAATTTTAACAATGCCCCGATTCCCAGTTTAGAGATCTTTGGTAAATGGAATATTTTCTGTGTTGATATATTGGGCAGTTTTTTCAGTTTTCCTTGAATGTGGGCATTTTTATTATTACATTTTGATTCAAATTTCTTATGAATTATGATCTACCACACAACTTGCTTATTCAGTGTATCAGAATGTCAAAGTACCGGTGTTGTGAACATGATGCATGTTTCATCTAGCTTATTTGATGAGTTAATTGAAATCATTGCTCACTCTTTTGCTAGATTTAGAAACTAAACAAATTCACCAGGCACTTACTTAACTGGAAAATCACTCATCACAGTTGGAAGGAAATTGATCAAAAAGATAAACTAGAGACAATTCTGTCATGTGCCCTGCTCATTTGGGTTAATTTGATCTGATATGGAACCAATTAGTTACAAAGCACAACAACCTAAAACCCTCTTGTGTTCCCAAACTAAACAGTCTGACCGAAATCAGAGGCCTTGATGGCCAGACCAAATAAATGCTGTGAACATAAATGTCAATATGAATGTGTCTGTTAGTGATTAACTTCAAAGCCCTAAGCAAAATCAATTTCTACTTCTTAGCAAGGACAATAGGATACGATGAAAGAGATGTAATATGAATGTGCAGTATTGGATAATTTCACTTTTTCAGATTTTTTTTAAAAATGTTTTATTTTATACCTTGTGTAAGTCTTAAGTACAATTTTGCCCCTAAGTGGCCTCTGAGAAGCAGGCTAAAGAAGGCACCGCCTAATGCATGGACCACTGACACTCCATTGGGAAGGAATCCTTAGGAACCAGCAGTGCCACGGTCTTTCTGATAGGGAGAGTGTGTGGTAGAAACCCATTACACATGTCAGTCTCACAGTGTGGAAATCCATTATATGATCGCAAAGATCAATCCAAAAGGTTACTTTTTTGATGTCTGCATTTGAAGCTGGCCCAGGGTGATGGATGTTTTTAGCTCTCAGTTTCCAGGAACCTGCCTGAAAAATTCCCTCTCAGGTTGATAAGTCAATACCTCTCCCAGAAACGACCAGCTATGCTTCACATTTTGGTGGCTGGCTAAAGTAGAAAACACATCAGACATGTAGTTGGCCTGTAGTTCGTACGGCCTTTGTTAGCTTGGCAGGTTTTAGGGGCAATTTGCAATTTCTGGCAGATAACCATCATCCTTGGCAATATGTGGAATTGTTTTGCACTCCTTCATCGAAACATTTTCTTACCTTTGTCACTAGTTCCCTTTACCTTTGTCACTAGTTCCCTTTACCTTTGTCACTCGTTCCCTTTACCTTTGTCAGGAATGGAACCGTATGTTTTCCTATCAGCAGTGTGTTTGTTGGTGGTTGCCAGGCTGACATTGCATTAATTATTTGGGTGAAATATCGTCTAAATAAGTATCTTCTTGCTGAAGCGACAACTTTTGACATTTTGATGTGGGCATATGTGTTTTTTTTTGTCCAGACCGCTATACGCGTTTGCTGCTCACTGTAGGAAGCCATTTTAACTATTTCCTAATTCCGTATTAGTGAACTGTTATTATAATTAGCCAAAATATAGATTGTGTTATGACTTTACTGATCTGTTATATTTTTTCTGCATAGGGCTTACTCACCCGGGTTTTATTGTTTTATGTTTTCATTCGGTTGTCGCTGTGTTTGTGTATTGATACAAATATTGTTTGTGGATCCAAATGCTTTATGTATAGTCATTATCAAGGACTTCAAGGACAACATGTCCTTACATCTGAGCGGTATCATGGCAGAATCATTTATTTGTTCCAAGCTAATGGATAGTTAACCAAAGAGATGCTGAGATTTAGTTTACATTTTTTAACTATCTCATCCATAAGGAGACTGTTTACCACAGATAACAAAAGCTACTGGATTTTATTCTACAAGGCAATGATTTTTTATCTTGGTGACTCACAAAAAACAAGTCTAACCCTGCTATAAATAAAGGGCCTTTTTGTAACCAGGGACACAAAGGGCAGTGAACACAGAAAAGTGATTATCAATTTGCGTTTCTCTCAGCAAAGTACCAGCCAGCGATAGCTTTAGCTTTAGCCTATGTGTTTTACCTTGGCCCAACCCATCCGTCTCTGGAACCAATCAGGCAGCCTCATTAAATGTGTCCGCATTCATTCAAAGTTCTGAGAGGTTGTGATGTATCTAGACTCATTGCAGAGAAGGAATACGCATCTGTAGGTGTGGCTTCGTGTTTGTTCCGGAGCATGCAGTCTCGGTAGCCCGCCAAATTATGTATGTGCTTTCCGCAAGAACGGTTACGTTGTATCTAATGATGTTTTCTAATAGGAGTCGCTGTGTTTCATGATCATTAACATTGGAGCACACCCATCCTTAAGTGTGACTGTGAAGTGTGACGTGCCCATCAGGATGCTGGATTGTTTTTAGTCCTTGGGAGTTCCCAAATGGCAGCCTATTCCCAAATGGCAGCCTATTCCCAAATGGCAGCCTATTCCCAAATGGCAGCCTATTCCCAAATGGCAGCCTATTCCCAAATGGCAGCCTATTCCCAAATGGCAGCCTATTCCCAAACATAGTCCGATGAGGCACGGTCAAATCTAGTGCGCTGTATAGGAAAGACAGTGGGATTTGGGAGTCATTTCTTGTTCCCCGTGGTGTACACCCCCCTTCCTGGCTGTGCCTGACTGCAGTGCAACAAACAACAACCTGGGCCCCAACTGTGTACACTGATGGGATAATGAAGATACAGCACGATACCTCTGTCCTACCTCTGAACACTGATGGGATAATAAAGATGCAGCACGATACCTCTGTCCTACCTCTGAAGCTGATTGTCCATAAAAATGCATTAGTCTAATGAACATATTAAATGTGGAAAATATAATATGGCCACTTGTATGTGCTCGTTTAGCAGGCACTTGTATGTGTAGACGGTACGCGTTAGCACATTGAACAGGAACGAGAGGCTTATGAACAGCCCACCGCAGAACCTGTTGGAATGTGGGCTGTGTCCATTGGGCTGTCCGGGTTAACAAGTCCCATGGAACCGATAGCATCCCAGTTTGGTCGGTCATACACCATTGCAATGACACGGCCAGCTTTGGTGTACCATTTCCGCACTAAAGTGTAGCCTTGCCGTACGCTTTAGCATGGCCACTGATTAGGTGTTAAAGCGTTGAACCATGACTTTGTTCTGGGGAACAATGTGATCAGCCCTGGAAGTCCCGGAAGCAAGTTAGCGTTAGCAAGTTAAGTTTGTGGGAATGTCTGCACTGACTACTGCTAGTGGCTCTGGACACGAGCATCTGCTCATCTATAAACGTGTACATTTGTATTAGTTTGTTGTCCCTGTCCCACTTTCCCACCCACTTAACCATGACTGACCCAATATGGATGATCTTCGGCGGCTGCCATTTTTATTTTAAACCCACCAGGTTTGAATAAATTTCATGTTCAAAAGACAACCATCACTTGTCACAGTCCAGTATATAAATGGTTTCTAATCGTTCAGCATACAGTACGTCCGTACATTCCTAGTCCAGTGGTTAGCACCACAGGGGCCTGGCAAGCACTAGAGGACCGGACAATCCCTGATCCAAGACAGACGGCTGTGGTATCTGTCTGAAGCTTTTGTTCTCCAAACAACCGAAGGCCACTAGACACATGATTATAGCAGTCTGAATACTAATACATGCCATTACTAATGCATACATATCTGTCCTCATCTCTAATTGTACATAAATAGAATCCAGTTTCATTGGTATGTGCTTAAAGTCCCTTCATAGGAAGCTTTTAACTTAAGAAATTCAATCATAAACATTATAAATTCCACACTCTTGAGTGAACTAAGAAGTCTCCTAAGACAGAGATGGAGTGTGATGCAGGGTATATAGCGTGACTTATTTATAATGTATGAATATTCCTTAATAATTAAATAACAGTTGCAGTGGCGTTACCGTTGCATAGCCCAACTTCTAAATTATGTTTTGGTCACACCTCTTCTGGTGATCTGATAATAAGTGTAGCATTTCCGTAGTTAGTTATTTATGTACAATACAGACCAGGGATGCCTTTCTCTAGTTAAATTACAGCATGTATCTAGTGGCTACCTTTGGTAATCTGCAGAAGCAATACGTTTGACTGGTTTGACATACTGTGCTGGGTCACTGATTTACACCAGGTTTGACATGCTGTGCTGGGTCACTGATTTACACCAGGTTTGACATGCTGTGCTGGGTCACTGATTTACACCAGGTTTGACATGCTGTGCTGGGTCACTGATTTACACCAGGTTTGACATGCTGTGCTGGGTCACTGATTTACACCAGGTTTGACATGCTGTGCTGGGTCAC
>JACXGK010009816.1:0-19176 GCA_016801125.1 Novumbra hubbsi
AGGGAACCACAGCGCATAGGGAACCACAGCGCTAGGGAACCACACCGCATAGGGAACCACAGCGCATAGGGAACCACAGCGCATAGGGAACCACAGCGCTAGGGCAGCTGTAAGTCTCGCACACCGGAAAACCTACACACACCAACACATATGGCTGGGACGTGAGCATGTGTTGTGAAGCTTTGTTGAAAGCACTCCCGAATGGTTCGTCCCTTCGGTTCATCTGGGGAATTTAGACACAATATCCCCACACGGAGGGAGGAGTCAGAAGCACAGAAAATACACCATTACTCTGTTCCCCTGGTAATCCCTTAGAGGGCTGCGTTGACACGGGTATCCAGCCTATTTAACAGCAACTGTTAAGTAGCACTAAGACTTAAAGGAGAATCTCACCCTATTTCTATTTGGTTTCTCATGCTGAAAGACATCAATGGGGCATGAGAAACTCTATTCCAGATTTCAGTTATTTTTCTTTTAACAAACATCTTTGCCTCGCTAGGTAGAAATGTTAGAAAAGCAATAAGGGCCTCCAAATTTGTCTTGAAGTTACCAAAAGGGGATTTGGCCATTAAAAAAGAATTATGGCTTCATGTCCTGATTACCTCTATGGACTTAGATTCAGCATGCTAACTTTGTCATTCATGTATGCTAGCAGTTACAGCAGCTGACCAGTGGAGCCACACTATAAGGAAGTTGACTTTAGCATTGTTGGTTTGGTTTGCTGTTGTCTCTTAGTTTGGGTCAAGCAACCGCCCCTAAACAAAGCGAAGGTTTGTGTCATAACGATGAAGAGGACCGTGCTGCTGTGACTGTTGACATTTAAGATAATTTGATGCTGTAACCCTGGACATGGATTTTACTAGGGAGATGGACAAGATAAAAACCTCTGCAAGTGTCAGTGGAGGCGAAAAGCGATTTTTGGCTAATGTCTTGAACTGAATACACAAAAGATATACGTTTCATATTTCACATTTTAAAGTTGATTTTAAAGTACATTTACCGGTGTTAAGATGTCAGCTGACTACCCCACTGATAATGACATGTAGTCTTGTGGGGGAGTGGTTTGGGGGGTTAACTAGTTCCTACCCACTGACTGCCTGTGAGAGGTGTGAAAAGGTTCAAAATCTTTCAAGGGCATTTTCTATGCTTTATGTTGTACCAACATTCCACTAAGCATATTTTCTTCACATGTTTTACTATTTCAATGATTGTAAAGCTTTGAAATGACACATCATTTAAAATCTTACAATCTAAACTTTCATTATCTGTCAAATCTGAATATGTGTGTATCAATGTGCGTGTCTATATTATTTTATATGCATGTCTGTTTTTGTGAGTGTGTGTATCTCGAAGTCCCCACCTAGATGGAAGAACAAAAGCGTGTGTCAGTGCGTGCTTAAGTATCTCTGTGTGCGTGTGTTTGTGTGAATGTGTTGTCTTTAAAAAATATATGTAAGGAAGCAGCAGCTTAAAAAAGCTGCTCAACAGTGATTTAAGATACTGCCACACACATCTAATGACCTGTAAGAAACCATTACCACCAAGACAATACACTTTACTGGAGCCTTGACCAAAAGGGACAGGGAAAAATGTGGAGCGTGAGAAAGAGAGAGACAAAGAAAGACAGAGACAGAGAGAGGCAGAGAGAGAGACAGAGATAGATAGAGAGCCGGAGGGAAAGACAGAGGGACACAGATAAAGAGACAGACGGACAGAGAGAGGCGGGGGGGAATCACATGATCAGTGAAGTTGGAATTAGCTAATGAAGGGGGAAATTCAACCCAGTTGACTACATTAAAATGGTGGTGAGTTGAAGGTCCATGGTGATATTTCCCCACGGTCTCAACACCATTTTTAAGTATCACAGATGTGTCAATAAAATATAACTCCTTCTTTCACCTCCTATTAGGAGCCAGTGATTTGACAAAAACTGTTCCACAAGGTATTGATTCCAGTAAGCTGCTAACAGAAGCTTTGGATAACAAGAAGGAATGTTAAAGGGAGAAGAGACTTGATAGCAGTGAGCGTTCAGAATATTGGATCTCTTGAATATTGGACAAAACACAAGACTGAGGCAGATTGGACATTTTAGAGTTAGAATTCAGGATATCATACGTCAAAATGTCAGCATGTCTGAAAAAGTCTTGAGTTAAATTTCCAATCGAGAAAACCGATAGCAGATATCAGTGGTTATCTATGAACAGGTGCCCGTGCATCGTCAGGCATCAATCTCACTGGAACATCCTCGGACTGGACAAATGGGATTAATATGTGTGGATATGTGTGAAAAACCTTAAAGACGGGAAGATGGAAATAAAGGAGACGCACAGCGTTGACATAAGAGTCCAATGTGAAAACGGGTTATTCGGAAAAATAATCGTTGCTTAAATGTTTTGAGGGAACCGAAGCAAAGAGAGTGGCAGCTTTGTTCCTAAGCTAGCTCAGATCAAAGCTGGTAGCACGTCTATGGAGGAACATCCTTTACTCTTTCACACCCTCTTAACATTAAAAACCCGTCTGTCTCTCGGTTCCGCCTTGGGTTTCACACAACCGACCTGGCACAATGGAAAAGCACGTAGAGAGGACTGTGCCCCTAATTAGTGACAGACTGTCATTTCCCTGAAACCAAATTGATGGTGTTAGATTCTGATTCAAAA
This sequence comes from Novumbra hubbsi, assembly GCA_016801125.1. Taxonomy (NCBI): domain Eukaryota; kingdom Metazoa; phylum Chordata; class Actinopteri; order Esociformes; family Umbridae; genus Novumbra; species Novumbra hubbsi. The sequence continues at coordinate 2,658 of JACXGK010009816.1, forward strand.
CCAAGTGAAGAGCCATTCAAGTCAGGGGAGATTCGTTTCTTTATTAGCATGAGTCCAAGATGTTGACCTTCCATAGTTCTTACATGTTCTTCTCCAAACAATCCAAGGTAATCTCCAAAGACTATAGGTTTAACCCAACCTTTTATGTCAGAATGCATAGGAGGGGGTCAAAGGTAATAGCCAATCAGTACACAAGGTCCATCCCACAACAAACTCCTGATGGCCTGCTCCTGATAACAAAAACCAATGACAACACATGGACAACCCCCCTAAGAGGCATGGACAACCCCCTTAAATAACCACATCCTGTCCATTGTCCTTGGTTCTAATCATAAATTGAGTCAAACTTAAACGTAGAAGTAGTTAGCTGACGTAGTCATTGAAGGAGCAGCTAGGTGACGTAGTCAATGGTTTCCTTGCGGTTTCGGGCCTTTTAATCAGAGTCTCGTCATGACAGGAACCGTGGTCCCTATCTTAAGTGTTTCATACTGAGCTCACCAAAGAGCCCTGAATTATTCACGGGGACTCCGGCAGGCTTGTCAAGGCCGGCCTGTCAGAGGTGTTACAGACTAAGTACACAGGGCCTTATTGTGTAGAGTGATGAAATGACCTCATGGCCAATCAATGCGCTTTGCACCGGTAACACCTCCACAGCGGTTAATGGTTAGGTCTCATCAGACCTAGGCCTGATATGTGACTAGAATCACGATTCAGCTTGACTTCACAATGTGGTTTATGACCCAGAGAGGGCAAACCCCTTCGGTACCGGCCAGTGTGGATAATTGGACACGTGACCGGGTTCCTTTTCATCCCCCAAAACTGCCTCTTCATTGTTGAAGCCTTGGGTGCAGTATACTACGTAAACATACTATGAACCATCGTACAAAAATGTATCTAAGAATTGATTTATCGATTTACCTCTTGCCAATGTGCTGGCTTTCAGCGACCCTAAAGTCAATGCTCAACGTCAGCGTGTAAAACACATAAAACACAACGTTTAGGAATAAAGTCATAGTAGAAGATATACACAGAGGCAGTCCACAGACACTCACACAGCACACAGGTGAATGTGCCTCATTCCACATTCTTATCACAACGTAAGGTGCCACTTAGACTAATTGATTAGACTGATTTAATAATGGTCTGTGCACCCAACTAAAACCTTTTCCTCACAAGATTTACCTTCATCAAGCAGCCAGCTCGAGTCATGTTGAAATTCAGGAGGGGGCAGTATGAGTGTGTGTGTGGGTTGCATACGTACTACAGAGTTACATACTTGTGTGTGAGTGTGTGTGTGTGTGTGTGTGAGTGGAGTCATTCTTGTGGGGGTAATACAGGTTAGGTAGCATGATCCCCCTTGCAGGCCACTCCATCCTCAAGACGACTCCCTATTTTTATAAATTACAAGGTAACTAGCGTACTTCCCTTCCAATATCTATTCGGAAAATTATGTTGACTACTGCATTATGAAAAGATACACCCTGACTGGTGTAATCTAAAATGTTGTGGCAGTTTGATGTGCTGCTTGAATGTGTAGTATCAAAGTCACTGTTTCGATCAGGATAAAACAAACAACTGCCTAGTTGTCTCCAGGATTTGGATTTAAATGATTATTTCATGTTTTTATTTTTGAACTTTTATAAATGCAGGAATGTGTTATATTTATAATAAAAGCTAGGCCTAATATAAAACAAATTAACTCTTTTGGTGAATTTCACTGCAATAAAGTTGCAGTGTGGTTGGGTATGTTGTTAGTTGACTTAGGAATGGAAGTATTGTAACTGAAACCTCGTCAACACAGGGAGGTGTGTGTTGCCCTCTATTGCATAACAATTTTCCAATGCACATAAGTTTGATTTTGTGTTGTTCATTAATTACAGAATACATTTGACAGTGCAATTTTTTACCTGAGTCTCCTTCGGCCTTGAAAATCTGATTCTCTGCGATGTTAAACGTATTTTAATAAATGTTCATACACAGCTCTGATTGGATAATAGGACGGTATAAAGTTCTTCCCTCTAGATTAACTATAATTGGTATTTTGCAGTCAAATTAACTTTGTGGCATAACACAATTACGCAAAAAGTATTATCCCTTCTGAAAAATAATTTACATGAAGGATTTTCTTCCCAACAGCTCTAGCTTAGTTTCATTATTTATCCACAAACCGGATAAATGTGCAGTTATACAATAACTTATACGTTTAGGCACAGAGCCTTTAAAGGCCTGGACAATTACTTTTGGTTTTAAAGACCAGTTGCAAACCAGGCCAATCTAGAACAAACCTGTACTACCCGTAGGCTACTGTACTACGTGTTGAACCATCTGGGGTAGGTACTCCTCATAAATAATAGTCCTTTATCCCCAGACAGACACCACACTGTTAACAGCTGGCAGCAGAGACTCAATCCTTAGGGTCAAAGGTCCACGCAGACAGCCGTAACTCTGATGATGTCATAGATGTTGTCATGATGATGGCCAGGGGTGAACACGATTCACCTAACAGCTGAATAGCGGACATTGTGGACATGAACGTAACTCCACTACTATGAAGGAAGTTCCAATGCAATTAATAGGACACTTTTCATTAGGAATATGCAACGAATTGGCAGACCTTTCCCCCGGGGAACTATTGCAGGGCCCCAGACATGGGATTGAGAAACGCAGGAGTGACACGATGTTAGCTAACACCGCCGCAGCTCCCCGCGCCTCTCCTATTCAGAAGGGATGGTCTTGTGCAGAAGCATCCCGTCATCTAAGAATGACAAACAATTATGTACAGCACAGAAACAAGACACAGTACATCCATACTGAAGTAGCGAAAGTGCTTATTATTTATTCTCTGAGAGTGTGTCAAATTTGAAAGTGAACAGATCTTGAGTGTAAGGCCCTTTCATTCCGCGTGCCCCGTGGGAGGCCACGCCAACACAGAATAAATGTCTCTGCGTGGAAAACAAACGAATAAGGTCTTAATTGTGAGCTTGTGCTCTTTGTTCGTCTTGTTAGTGAGATAGTGTCTTAATTTTAATTTAATGCACTTAGCATTTTATTAACTGAGGCGTGAACATGTCTGTCAGAGGCTCCTGGAGGAGGCTTTCGTTTGTTTTAACACCAACTTGCATTAAAGCTACAGAGAAGTTATCAGGCTTTCCATGACAACACATAGTGGAGGCCTAGAACTCTGTCACTGACTCTAGCTCGGTCCAAACTGGGTCCACTTCTACTTCACTGACTCTAGCTCGGTTCAAACTGGGTCCACTCCTACTTCACTGACTCTAGCTCGGTTCAAACTGGGTCCACTCCTACTTCACTGACTCTAGCTAGGTTCAAACCGGGTCCACTCTTACTTCACTGACTTTGAAATACTGTTTCTCATTTGCACTTACTTATTTGAAGTCACAAGAGCATGGATAAATACAGAAAAGCTTGAAGGGACACTCAGAAAAGAGGAGAAAGACTGATGTAGTGAGAGATGTTGTTAATTAAACCTCAATCCCGAATAAAAAAAAGGTTTATGTGGCTAAACACAAGCTTAGACATTGATGCATTTTGCATTGAAGCATCCTTACTGAAATCTTACCAATGGATTATTCTGCTGACTTAGAGATGTTTTCAAAGCTCGAGCCACATTCAGACAATACACATTCAATGAGGCTTGTATCAGTATCAATTCAAATTGCTCAATGAGATAACCAATGTAATTCCAAAAGAACACAATAATTCAAACTGTTCCAATTGAAAATTGAGATGGGGGTCATTAGCTGAAAGATGGGATATAGGAGACGTTCGGTGAACTGGTCATATTTCACACTCCTTCCAGCTGAAATATGACCTACAAATGCCTAAACTTAGTCAAATTGTTGAAAATAATCATAGCCAGACAATCTTGCTTCACTACAATGTTTGTAAACAATGTAAATGAGCCTAAACAAACACTATGGACTCAAATTAATCTACATTAGTCCACAATCTAATATCCTGTATAGTGGGTCATTAGCTTTATGAATTTAAGTGGTAACATTTCACCACCCACATCCCTGTTATTTACCAAAACAGGGGAGGAGTACTCTTTGTTATGGTCTTAACTTCTGATTGCCCCTTTAATGATTCATCAGGTTTGCTAATAGCATGACATTTGTTCTGTGCAGCAGTGTGGAAATCTACAGAACAGGGTTCAGATCAGCCTCTTAATTTTATAACCATTATATAACAATATGCTGATCACTGCTATGCTTAGATAGAACCTACTAGAGGTTTTTTATGTATACAGCCACATTCAAGTGTTCTATTCTATTGTGGACTACGTAAACCAACGTATTTTAATCTGCTTTGTTTACAAAAAAGCAATCACAAAAAAAACGCGTCACAGTTTGTGAAGTCACATTCCAATAGTGTCACAAGTTTGACCCTTGATTATTATTCATCTGTTTTATCTTCTCCCCGGAGTGGATCTGTCTGTTTAAGGTTATAGGGTAATATAAAACAAAACTTTGTACAGGCCATCTAATTCAAACACCAAATAGGTAAGAGCACCACCTATAGATACCACTGAGTAAAAAATGACACATGAACAGAGTAAGAATAGCACAGAAGATGAATAGTGTATGAGAATTATAAATTAAAACAGCACATGAAAATGACGAGTTAAAATATCACATTGTTAAATAGGTATCTGCGTTGTTTTTAACACTGCGTTGCAGTTTTTTTTTCTCACTGTAGGATATAGCTATATAACAACTTCACTGAAATATGCAAATGTATTTTTAGAGATAGAGGTCTCTCCCATGCATTTTGCAGTAGATGGAGCGTTATCTTGGCGAGGATGGGAGAGTGTGAGATAGACAGACATACAGGCAAAGACACAGACAGAGTGACAGAAAGGATGGGGGGGTGGGCATTTCACACTTTTTGTGTAACTCCACGAGGCATGAAGACAATTCGCCCACATATAGATGGACTCCCAGGAGGGGGACGATGGAAGACGGGATGAGAGGAAGATAGAGAAAACGCTGAAAGACGAAACACGATACAGGTAGATTAATAAAATAGCCACAGTAGATGTCAGCAGAATTTCTGGTATGTGACAACTTTATAAATGTGACAACTTGTAATAAATCATTTGTCCCAATGTGCCTGAGGTTTAACCACTAAAAGGCAAATGTTGTCCGTGAGTCAATAACAACATCAAAACAGATGAATATTTGACAGGTCGAGGAGTGTGCAGAAGTGAGTGAAGCTACTTGCGATAGTAGATCTTGCCTCGATAGGCCACACCCTTTCATTACCCAATTTACCGAATGTACCAATTCTTTAAGTGATACAGACAGTCAATCCTTGGGGGTTTTGGTTGATCAAATGTTTGCCATCATTAAAGGTCAAGGGGAATCCCTGTCATAACAGGCTATTTAATTACTAGTGGAAATCGTCAGACAACTTGATTCATTGCCATTCAAGCTCTGAATTAATCATGACCCAGGCTTATTGAGTCGCCATCACACACCGGCCCCTTGAGCATCCTTAACTTCAGACATTTCTGAAATAATTATTTCTACTGTTAGAAAGTCACCCGATTTTTAAATGACACTAAATGTCAGTCCATGTTTGGAAGGGCATTAAGAAAGTTTAAACACAGGTTGGAAGATGTAACACAATATTGGTTAGTAACAGCAACAAACAAAAAAAGATTACAGATCATTTCGAAAATATAAGGATACACTGATATGGTTTTCCCTCAAAAAATGTCCCGAAAACACTTAGCTCACAAGAACATTTACTAAAGTAAATGCGAGTAACTTGTGACCGTTTGAACGGTTCAAATGACGCTCAGTTTATTCGTTGCCATTAACCTGTGGTAAATATCCCCGTCATGCTAAGGCATCAGTCTTCGATCGGTTGATTTGTATCGGTGTGTCGCCAACCTAATCTACACCATCCACCGTGCTACACTCCCAGGCTGTGGAAGGGCACGTGGGCCGTTACCATGGCGACGCGCGGTGGGAGGGGTGTCGGAGTTTTGATCGACTGTGCCGACCAATCGACATTCGGCCGTGGCGCGTCAGCAGGGAAGATGATGAGCGTGACACTTGTTGTAGGTCAGGAGATGGAGGCTGTGTCTAACAGAAGTATCAGCATTGGGTATTATAAAGTCGAGCTGTTGGTGATAGACTTAATCGCAACCAATATAGCAATGTCTTAACAATTTTTTGACATCGGCATACATTGTCCAGTAGTGGGTGTCGAGAGTTATGTAGAACCACGATGGATGACCATGGAGAATATGAGAATTCGGGCCAGCTGTGTGATGAAAGAACTAAACAACAGTGGTTTTTGAAAACCTTCTGTCCAAATGTGTCGACACCACTCACTTGGATTTAATAATTCCACGTGTGAATGTCACATTTGTCCTTAAAAACTAACGCTAACAAACGCAAACTACCCATTAACGTGACATATACACCCATGATAACGGTAGCCAGGTTATTACGTCACATTCATGACAAATTAAATAAGTGCTAAAAGTGTAAATATGACAGTTCTGTTATTATGAACTCCTAAAAGGAATCAGACACGCAATCTTGTCCTCTCAGTGATAAAACCATTTAAATCCCCAAATGCCCACACACCCATTCATGCACGCACACTAACACACACTCACACACACACATTTGCACACATGCATTCACGTACACAATTTTCCACTCTCTCTGCCAATGCCTCATAAATCATCGGTGAATATACTTCATCTGACTGAGCTATACATATGCAAATGCTTAACACGTGCACACACACACACACACACACATACACTTTGGCTTGGTTTAACATCAGAGACACTTGGTTTGAGACTTTGATGCAGATAGATCAAAGAACACAGAGAACACAAACAACCGCTCCATAAATGTGTATCAAATGCCTGTTTAGTAACATGTTTGTATCAGGCAACAAGGAAAACCAGCCTATTAAAGGGTCTATAAATATCCTGTGACAACCAATGAATTGCCTCAGCTGTTTCATCCCTCCCACATCATACAAAGGCAGATGCACATACACTCTATAGCACCCAGGTAAACAGAACCTCTGGGAATTCACATCAAGGATAGAACATTCACTGACAGAATACAGCAAGGTATTTTAGTTGTTTGAAACTAGGTGGTTTAAGCCTCACTGCTGATTGGCTAAAAGCTGTGGTATATCAGACAATGCACCATGTGCATGAACCCCTGCAACATTTTTGTACTGATACTCTTAGATTGGTAACCAATACTCTATTTTTTTATAGCAATACTGTACCTATGCGCTGGCTGTATACCTAATTGCTTATAATAGCATCTATCACACAGCATTTTTCTCTGCTGGCCTTTCATTATCACAACCCTCTCATTCGTCAGCCTGGTCTCAGAACAGTTTTGGCCGATATGCCGTTGACCAAATATCAGATGGTAAGACACTTCACAGACCAGTGACCAGGATATCCCTTTGTGGCTACAGCTGTACCTGTACACTCATTGACATGTAAATTGCCTCTCCAAAAACCAGACCCCCCCCCCCCCCCACACACACACACACAAACACGCACAGACACACACACACTCCAAATCCTCACTCTCGTTTCTCACTCTTGTTTCCTGTCCTTCTACCATAAACAAACCGTCTCTCGTTCCTCCAACCCTCCATCCCCCACCTCCCTTTCCCCACCTCCCCTCCCCCACCCCCGGCTCCCTGGGTCTCATACCTTGAGGAGTCGGACGGACGGTAAGAACGCAGCAGCGCACAGTTTCCTAATGGTCCAGTTGATTGGCCGCGGCGCCTCCAGCTGCTGGTTCATGGCTCCCGCTCTTCCCGCCCAGCTTTTCCCAGCTTCCCCAGGAAAAGAGCCCCTCCAATGGGGCAAAGCAGCGGGATCTCCGACCCAGTAGGACAGCTCAGATACCGGCAGAGCATGACCCCCTACACCAGAACACAACCTTCCTCCTGGTTCCCCGGTGGCTAAGCCCTTCCTTCACCTGGGAGCCCTCCCCACCCCTCTCCCTGTCCCCCACCCCGCCCTCCCCACAGATCCACAGGGTCCGATAGCCGAGTCCCGAGCGCCAGGAGCATCCAGCCCTCTCTCCACCTGAGCTTCCCCAGAATCCCAGTCCAACCAGTGCATACGTTCCAAACCGGCGGAGCCCGACAGAGTAAAGAGCCCGAGACGCGGAAAGGAGAAAGAGAGAATGAAGCTTAAAAAAGGAGAGCAGGAGAGAGCAGGAGAGAGACGCAGCGTAGCGCGTTAGCACGGAGCAGAGTGACAAGGAGCTGAACAGCACTGTCTCCAAGAAGAAAGAGAGAGAGAGTGCGAGAGGACCAGAGAGAGAGGGGGGAGAGAGAGGACCAGAGTGAGGGGGGGGGTGTATGAGGCAGAGAATGGATGAGGCAGATTGAAAGACAAAACAGAAATAAACGAGAGCAAGAAGTAGCAGAGCTTCACCACAATGCAAACAACTAGAGACTGAACAAGAGATGGAGGAAGAGAGCAAGAGAGATGGAGGAAAAAGAAAGATGGAGGAAGGGGAGGGAGGGATGAACGAAGGGGAGAGATGGAGGAAGGGAAGAGATGGAGGAAGGAGAGGGATGGAGGGAGGGAAGAGACGGAGGAAGGGAAGAGACGGAGGAAGGGAAGCAATGGAGGAAGGAGAGATATAAATGGAGGAAGGTGAGAGGTGGAGGATGGTGTGAGATGGAGGAAGAGAGATATAGATGGAGGAAAGTGTGAGATGGAGGAAGGTGAGAAATGTGCAATGAGAGGTGTTAGTGACATAAAAACGGACCCCCTCATTTGGAATAGAGAAATGCAACTGTTGGCAACGGGCGGCAATGAAATCATACATATATGTACTGAATATACACTATGTATATGTTTACATAAATGCATATATATACATACATACATGTACCTCTACACTCATTGCTCCTCCTTCTCTCTCTAACAGTCTCCATTCCACTCGCTCTCTATTGTAAGGTCTGCCTCCACCTTCTCAGGCTGGGAACCCCCCCCCCCCCCAATCCCTTGAATGCACCCCTAAGAGCAGGTCCAAATCACCTGAGTGCTAATCAGCTAATGCCACTCAACAGTGCTCTCCCTCTTCTCCTGACAGCCTCTATTTAAGCTTGGATATCACACCCTGTCCTGGTGAGGTAATGTTTGTGTGATTGGCAACTCAACTTAGCCTATTTGTTCAGTATATTTCCCTCGTCTTAGAAAAGTCTCTCTCGATATCCTGACCCGTGCCTGTCTGACCACCTCTCTGGATTATCCCCTTCAGTACTTTGGCCACTTGTCTACCTTGATACCCAGGTACCAACTTTCAACTTAGTTTCAGCCTGTCCCTTGATATATTGTGGCACCTTCCAAATTAACCCCCTGCGCTCTGCGCTTGGATCCATCCTTCCCTGTGTGCGTTCATTACATCTTCATGAACATGTTTCAATATTTCAATGCAGACATTCTCCCAAACTGTAGTGAAACAGAAAATGTATGAATGGTGGTATTTTTGTGGCACCCAAGAAAAAAAGAAGACTCTTGGCTTAAAGGTTAAAATTGGGTTTGGAGATTTAGGGAAGGAGTTTAATTTCAATTACAGTGGAGATACTTCAAATGAGCAGTAGATAACATTAAAACGATTCTGGACGAAGCAGGTGTTAAGTGGGAGTGAAATGTTTGTGTGGGATGGGGTTGGTTGAATAAGGGGCGAACAGTCAGTCCAGTACATGTGTTGGGCAGTTTAATGGCTTGCAAAAAGAAGCTGTCTCTAAACCTATTGGTAAGGGATCACAGGAATGGATGCAGGCATCTTTTGTCCAACAATTAGCAATTGTTGGGTACTGGATAATTCTGCAGGCCTTCGTCAGCCACTGTTTCAGATACATGTCAAGGGTGTACTGGGTTGAGGTACTTGGTTGTCTAGGTTACCCACCATGGAATCCTATGGTTGCCTGAGGAGCAGTTCACACACTGTGATGCAGCTGGTTAGGATGCTCGTAATGGTGCAGTGACAGTATTTGATAAAGTCCCACGAGTGCACGGTAAAGTTATTTTATGAGCTTTAAGGAATACAGTGGGTGTTGTGCACGCTTCACAACATTGGTGACGTTGATGGTCCATAACATGTTCTCGACTATATGAAATGTAAAATTGCTGAATATTTCAACGGATACCTCCTCCGTTGGTGTTGTGCAGACCCACAAAAACGTTTATTGAAAAGTATCACAGTAAGTATTGCATCTTGGCTGTTCAGACAAATCTTACTGTAAAGATGGTTGCTAGCTGGCATATACTTTGGCGTGTTTACCTAACACAGATCACATTACCACAAGAACACTCATGCCAAATGGTCAATGTAAACATTTCCCACATATGGTAGGAGAAAAAAATCTTACATTTGTGGTAGGGTGAATTCAACTCCTAATTCCTAATGAAAAGAAATGTCCCAGAAACATTCGCCCTTAAATGAAAATGAATGTAAACAACACACAATTCTACCTTCAACAGGGAAACATTCTACTATTAATAGGGAAGGATTCCCTGTTCAAATATACCATGATAGCAGTCATAATGAATAATAGACAATATCACAAAAGTTCAATATTGGATAGTCATCGTACACAGTTTCCCACCTGTCTTTGGAGAAACCAAACTACATACATATGAAATCACCATATCAGTGTGGGAAAATTGTTGATTGTAAGGAATGAAGCTAGGCTCCATTCACGTATACTGTGGTTCTATTCTTTAGACTTCTCTAAAGTGGAATAATGAAATAGTTTCCAGCACTTCACTAATTTAGTATAAACACCACAACAGTGTCTTTCACTGTGCTGGGACCATGTGACCTTTCCGGTCAACTGGCCTGTGTCCTTCAGGACTCCTCGCATCTCACTCTCAACGAATCATCTCAAAATTTAGCTTGAAAGTGATCTGACCCTGGCATTGTTCTGCCATGTGAGTGGTCAGAAGGATTTGGAACAGATTTGTCCAGGGTGATTTTGTAATCATCAATAGCAGTGTCATACTGTGGTCACATGAAATACCGTTCTTTTCTCTCAAATGTATCCACACCTAGAGAATTGCACAATATTAATCGTGGCCTAGACAGGGACTAAATAGGTCTTCTCTCAAATGTATCCACACCTAGAGAATTACACAATATTAATCATGCCCTAGACAGGGGCTAACTAGGTCTTCTTTTGGCAACTAAACAATATAGGTGTAGTTTCACGACTCACTGTTCAGTTGTTTTCAGCAACCAATAACTGCGAAGAACAACTTCCTTGCAATTGCCTCTTAGCTCTGCAGTTGATTTTCAGTAGAATTGTTTAAACTACATTGAGTTGCTGCCCCACAACTGTGAAGAATACGACCCTTTAATGTAGTTGTCTCTTTCTTTTATCAATTACCTGTCTAAAGTCAAGGGAGAAAATTCAACTTTCTTTGAATGTTTTGCATCTTGGCTGTTCAAATCAATCTCGCCGTAACGATGGTTTCTAGCTGGTATATACATTGAAGGGCATGTCTACCTAGCACAGTTCACATGTCAACCAGAATCCCCCCTTCACTTTCCTATGGTTGGCAGATCTTGACCTACAGAGAGACAATCTAAACACAGATGTTTCTGTTGTTCTCATTATCTATGCACATTGAACCTCCAATGAAACATACATTCATATGATTCCACACAGCTGTATGGAAATTGCCTACTCAGTAGATTTGCCGTGGCAGTAGACAGTTCGGAGTGGGTCCAGTGATCCTGGCTGTCTGCATTTTGTCTAGGCCATGGCGAACCGAACCTTTGGGATGACAAGGCTAGGTGTGATGGGTTAGGGTGATGGGGCTAGGAGATCGTTTTCGGTGCACTACAACAAAGTTGGTCTTCCTGGAGCAAGTGGGGAATACGGACTGAGACTGGGATATGTGGAGATAAATGCCAAAATGTCTGCCAAGTAGTTGTAGTAGTATCCTGGTCAGTCAATAATGTCTGTTTTGAAGTGATCATGGAAAGCAATGAGCTTGTCTGGGAGGGAGAAATACTGTTCACGTTCATCCTGAGTAGTCCAACAATGATTACAGTTGAAGCATGTATGCTCTGTGTGCATCCCTGATGGATTTTTAGAGCTCATACCTGCTGGCTTATAAAGCGTTGCACGCAATGGAGCGTTAAGATCTATTTTGCTTAAATTTAATGCTACTGTTCAGGACCTCAGCAGATTCAAAATGTTCTGTTCACCCAAGGCTTCTAGTCAGTGAACTTGCTTAAGTCAGGGTGAACCTAAATGGTCATTACAAAGTCACACTTCCTAATGAGTGCCAAAGTATGCATATGCCTCAAAGTTGAGTTCTGGGTTATATAATAACATATTACAATCTGCTGATGAAGGTGAAGGGGGGACATTTTGTCTTTGGGGCAATTGTTTATGGTTTGGTTAAGTTGAGAGAACTAGGTCATACCTGTTCCTGACGTTTAGAAGTTATGCCTCAGTCACACTTGCTTGATGCATGTGTCCGATTCAACCAATCAGCCATCAGATTGTATGTATAAATAGCTTGATGGAAATGCTAGCAATGGGTTAATGTTTACCTTTGTTTAACACATACAGTACCTAGACGCAACTGAAGTTGCGGAATTACTCTGTAGATGTGACTGACCTGATAGGGTGGGTTCAGGTTGAGGGATTTTAAGTATAGTACAACACGGATGAGTGTGTGTTTACAATGAAAAGACTGAGAAGCCCTAGTTACCGCTGGTACTGAGCAATCCGCTAACGTCCGCTAACGTCCTCCAACGTGGCTCAATGGGATTTAATTAGCATCCTCTTCACCTTGTCCGCTGGGACAGGCTGAGACAACGCTCCACACGCCCAACAATCAACACCCAATAATAGAAACCTTGATAATAGAAATGTGATGCTAATGCAAATGACTGTGATGTTTTCAGCAACCTTCGCAAGTTGTGACTGGTATGGGCTAATTCAATGAGTTGTGATTCAACAATGAGAGTATGTGCGTGTGTGTGTGTCTGTGTTTGTCTGTGTGTCTGTGTGTGTGTGTGTGTGTGTGTGTGTGTGTCTGTCTGTCTGTCTGTCTGTCTGTCTGTCTGTCTGTCTGTGTCTGTGTGTCTGTGTGTGTCGCGCGTGTTCATGTGAAACTGGGAGGAAAATTACAAAACACTTCAGAAGTTGGGGGGTCAGTTAAAAGCTGCTGTCTGCTCACAGTGTAGGTTGAGGTTATTACTGTGGAAGGGGTATTGCTGAGGGCAAAAGGGATAGTATTAGCACAGTGCTGGGAAATCTGCAGTTGCTCTGGGGGGAGGGGGGGGGTGACATTTGGTTAGGGACTTTCATTAAGTGATCATCCAGAGGAAGCCTGGTGCCTAAAGGGCGCTTGGGAAAACCAGTGGTCATCGTGGTGAGCCTGTGGTCATCGTGGTGACTCAGAGAGCTAGTGAGCCCCGATGCCCTTCTCCCGACTGGGGTCGGTCTTCTCCGTCGTCATCCAGGCACAACCGCAACATCCGCCAAACCACCACAGAGCACCAGCAGATCGCCCATGGATTCACAGAACCACTGGTTAACCATTACACCACTAAATGCATACAAAACCAGTGGCTAACCATTATGCCACTAAACACACAGAAAACCACTGGTTAACCAAACATGCACAATTTTTTTTTTTACAGCAATAGGTTTACACTACAGCACACAACATTACAGACACAGCTTTACACTACTAAACCCACATGCTGTACCATGGTTACTCCTACAGATTCTATTCCTATCTCTATCTTTCAACATTTTATTTTACAGGTTATTCTCACAAGACAAAGGCTGGCTCAGTATTAAGTAACTAAGCCAAGTCAGGAAAACGGTGCACCTAACTAAGACACAGCAGTGTGGTGCCACCACTATATCCTGGTTCGAGGGAGTTCTTCTGGACAGAGAACACTATGCCCTGTTAGGAGGAGGTTTGGGCCATCAGGGAATTCCTCGGCTCATTACTCAACAGTGACCCCTTGTGGCTGGTCCCCCTTGTTGTTTCATTCGTTCCTTTTCTTCTGTCCTTCCTGTTCTCACTCCCCTCAGTCATCAGTCAGCATTCTCACGTCATGCATAATTCTGAAAGTGTTGCTTTGTCAACTCTGGGCAGGCATCTGTACTGTGGTTGTTCATCTCGCTCACCAAAGATCAGGTTTTCTGTACTGCACTGCCCCTGTGCCAACACTAGATGGCAACCCTCTAATGCAGATATCACAACACATCCACGTTACTTGGGAATTACTGTTTGGCGTTGTCATCCACTGGATGACATCCAGGATGACTGGTTGTCATCCATCTCATCACAATCCTCATCCCTGAGCCCCCAAGGACATTATTGACTTGCTTTGGTAGATGTTGTCGGGAGGCATCACATTGGAGAAATGGTTCATATCAGTAACACTTTCCCACACACATTCCTACACACGAAATGAGTACACACATTGGCCACCAGGGGGCCTCGGTCCAACACACCAGCAGTTTCCTATAATGGATTTGACTGTTTTTGTCATTTTGTAAGATTTAGTAGCAAAGCCCAACAACAGTCATATTGCTCCTACACTCGGACATTAGAAAATCAGAGTGTAGAAGTTTAGAAAAGACCTGACGATCTCAGACCTGATTAATTCACCTAAAGGGAACGTCAAATAATCAAAATAATATGGGAAATATAGATAACAAATCGACCAAAAATATATATTTCTAAACAAATGGACGTATTCCAATTATATTTTCAAAAGTAAGTAACGTTATAAAATACATGTTAAACCTTTTGAAATGAGCCCAATTAATCCTGAAATGCATTCTGAGAACATATTTCAAATGTGTTGTGCGTATTGAACATGCTATAGTAGAGGGAGGAATTGTGTGAGACAGTTTATAGTGAAGGTCTTTGTAGTGTTTTAGTATTCAGCAGGGCGAGTGCAGATATCACTATGAATGCCAATCACAAGCTTTACTCTTTTACGACTCACTGAGGTGAAAAAAGGACAGATGAAAATTAGTCTTGTGCCTTGCATCACAACAAAACTGTTGATTTAGAAACCCTTTAAGAATGCATCCCCGCTGAAAAACGTCCCCAAAAACCCCCCCACCAACATCCCTGAGCATCCACCAGGAGCGAACACCTTCAAGCACCAATTTAAAACCCTATTCCCTAAACATTCTTCCTCACTATTCATGCTACCGTGTTTGTGTGTGCGTGTGCCTACTTTTGTCTGGAAGGAAATAATCAGGTCAGAGTCCAGCTGACAAATCCATTAAAGACGTGCGTGTGAGGGGAAAACGGCATCACAACAGGCCGGGGTGGCGCGGCATCCCTGTGTGGATGGGTGGGTGCGTGCATGCCGTCCACGACATTTCCACCCCTCTGACAAACCCTATTTGCAATGTGGCAAGAACGAAAATTAAAGCAATTCCCACCTGCCACTCAGCGGGGTTGGGGGTTTTCCCGCTTGAAGTCGCTGAAAGTCCCTCAAACACCTAAAGACTCAGGAAAAATGTGCCTCTTGTGGGTGTGCATTCTACGTGTAGTTTAGTATACACTCTTATCCAGGGCATCTTTTCATTAGAGAGAATCTTTCTTTGCACAGCTTGTTTGGTTTCTACGGGCACTCCCATGGGAACCAAACAAGCTAGACACACCGAGCATCATCCTCCCCCATGATAGACCCCATGGGACTCCCTCAGTCCGGAGGCTTAATGTGGGTGCTCTGGGAATGTGTGTTCTGAAAGCGATTTTGATCGGATTTCTGTGTGTGTGTGTTCACATTTCATTAGAATTGTCAGGATCGAAACAGAAAAATTATTATCCAAAGAGAAGTAGAAGTGACAATTTGGCAGCACTCGCTTGTGAAAAGGCTACTTTCATGCCAAATAGTTAGGTGTGGGGGGGAGTTAGATTTGGGTGTAAGGTGTGGGTAAACATTGTATCCTCAATAGCATATCAAGACAAATGTGTGTGAGCATGTGTGTGTGTGTGTGTCAGAGAGAGAGGGAGAGAAAAGAGAGAGAGACACATTATGTTGGTGTGTTTTTTAGGAACACAGTATAATTGCATGGGATTTCTCCACACAGGTGTGGTAGAACAAGTAAATGGTTTATATATGGTATGTACAGTGTTGATAGAGTGTTGACAGGCTAAGTGCACTTTTAAATAATGTACGCTAATGTGATGAAAAAAGAAAATTGTGTTGCTTGCCGGTTTAAGCATTACCCAACCAAAAGTTGGTTAGCCCGTGAGCATGAAAGTGTCCTTGTCTGTAAACCCCACAGCATACATACCTGATAGGATGTGTCTGTAAACCCCACAGCATACATACCTGATAGGATGTGTCTGTAAACCCCACAGCATACATACCTGATAGGATGTGTCTGTAAACCCCACAGCATACATACCTGATAGGATGTGTCTGTAAACCCCACAGCATACATACCTGATAGGATGTGTCTGTAA
>JACXGK010009817.1:0-19166 GCA_016801125.1 Novumbra hubbsi
TGTTTGAACTGGCAACTGGGCAGTGAAAACCAGGAACTTAAATAGGGGCGCTGATAGATGATGAGGGACAGGTGTGCGTAGTTGGCAGTGTGCTTGATGACGGTGGTGCTTGGTGACAGAGGTGTGTACCGTGGCCATAGGCCACTAGAGGGGGTGGCAGGACCAGAAACAGAGTCAGGTCAGGGCGGAACCGTGACACTTTCATTAACCTACACCAATTATTTTATCTAGTGGTGGCTGAAGTTACCAGTTTAATGAGAACTCCCTTTTGACCCATATACTACTTTTAGGGGGGCAACGGTGAAACTAGAAAACGTAACAATTCTGGGGACAAGTGTGCTTGCAGTCGCACCAGCTGTATCCGCTGTCCTGCTTTGTACTGGCAGTAAGTTAACACCCATAAAGTATCAAACTCCTAACGGCAGGTTAAAAACAGCAAGTTGTTTCCCTGCTCCAACACACCTGTTCACCCAGCTCCCTGCTCTACATAACCCATACATTTGCATCAGGCCAGAAAAGTTTGAAAACTTGAAATCTTAAATGGGGAACCCCTGCTACATCAATAAATACTAGGCAATGGTATTTTGGGTATTGGGCCACACTGATTGTCTTTTATTGTCAGTTACCTTGATTTTTAAAACTGGTGTTTGTTGATTATACAATAATGTTAATAGACTTTATAGTGATAAAGAATTGGTATGTCTAAAATGCAGTCAGTGCCTGTGAAAGACAAAAAACAGTGAGAAGTACATGGATAACTAGATAGCATCTTAAAAAAAAAAAATATCTCCCGAATACAAACAGAACAGGATGTCCCACTACATAGCTAGCTAGCTAACCTTTAAAATAACCTTTGACAAAGTAAGTCCCATGGTCAAAGTCATAAACAGTATTGTAGCAAGCTGCCATTACTTGCAAACTTCAGAAGTGGCAGCCATTTGCATGGCCTCATTGGTGTGGCTTTGCTACCCATAGTTTAGTGTAGCTATGTTTTTGCCACAAAAGCATGAATTTCCTAAACCTTGCATCGAAAACCTCCAAAAAAATAAAGCATTGCAATTGGAAACAAGACTAACATTTTGATACATGTCTTTGTAGTGCAAGAATTGTAGGAGGAGTTAGGGTGGCTATAATAATAAATAAATATATATATATGTGGGATAATAGTAGTAAACTGTCACTCTAAATTATGCTTTTACATTTTCAGCCACTGCCTACCACAGCTGAGCTACGTATAATCTGGGTGCTTATCCGGAGAGAAGTTATGCTGCAAAAGTTTCTATACTCATCCGGTCATTATACGGTATACTCATCTCGTCATTATACGATATACTCATCCCGTCATTATACGATATGGATGGGCAATTATTTTCTTCACTCTATATGTACATGTGTAATGTTTTGGCCCTAGTGTGAAAATGTCCTCTTCCTCTCTTCTGTTCACCCACAGAAGAGATGAAGAGATGGGGGCTGTTATTCACGTGACGTTTCCAGTAAATGACGTTGTGCATGAGTGTGTGTATTGATGTTAGGTTTATGTTGGTTGAGGAACTGATTAGCATCGTATTGATAGTGACAGGCAACTGGCGACCAGGCGTCCATTAAACTTTGCTCCTACTGTCAATGTTGATTATGGACCTGCCCTGACACAGCATCGATGACCTTTGACATGAGAAAAACTGTATTGGTCTCTCGGTCAATACATTTTTCAGCCTTAACCACCTCGAAGGCCTTTGTGGCGGTCTCAAGCACACACGGAGAAGAACAAACGCTCGTGCTCGCGCACAAATAGTGTGTATCCGTCCTAATTTACTTTTTTCCATATTTCTAGAAACCACAAACCATGCAAATTGTCCTTACATTTGTTCTTGAAAACTGTTCCTTTCTTTTGGTCCCAGCGGTTGGTGTTGAAGATTACACTACAATTTATAGGGTTGTTAAAATAAGGAACCCGCTTGACAAATGTTAGCATTGTCGGGTAGTGCTGGAGTTGTCGTGTGGTGTTATTTCTACTGCAAATCCCAATATGAATGTAATATGATGCCCGCAATTCATTTTAAATGCTTAATGCTATAATTGTTTTGATGCGGTTAACAATTTTTTCTAGCTGTGCTGTAAAGAAGCGAGAGGCGTCCTGCTGCCGTTGCAAAGACATTGTATTTAATTTAGTAGTCTTTCCGCAATTAACTTGTTTTGTTTGCAGCAATCCCGGTAAGCTATACCGGATTTGTAAGGGCTTCACTGAACTAATGTTTTAATAGGCTTCAATAGAAATCACCAAAGCAATATGATTTCCTATAATCATTGCTAACTATCTTGAAAATGTCTTAGTAAAGGGTCATTTACACACCATTATAACCAGCCTGTGAGTAATGACCAGACATTTTCAATAATGTTAGTTAGAAAGAGGCTGTCAAACTTGTTCAAACATTGCTCAGAGGAGGTAGGCCATAACATACATAACCATAACACTGGAAGCTTCTGTTCCAAATAAATTCTTTACAAAATGTATTGTACAGATGTTTTTGTACATTTTCTCCCTTTATATTGAGGCTCAATTTCGATACCGTCATACACTGTTTTATGTGGATCATTGTTCATTTGAACATGTTCTAAAATTGCAATTAATAGTTAACCACGGAGGTTATGCAAGTGATTGTAATGTATTATTTGTCTTATTTGACAGCACTCAATTGTATTTGCTGTTTTCATATGGGTGGAGGCTGGGTTGTAAAGTCAAAGTTGTCCCAGGCTATACTCTAACTAGGATTATAGGCGACTGGCGGGTTTGTATTCCCCTTACAATGCAAGGCTACATTTACCTCACTGGTTTGGTACAAAAGCTTGCAAGCTGGGTAGGGATCAACGTAACACACCGTGAAAAGACTTTGGTGAAAATGGGTATCTGAGTGATGGGGAGTACATTGAATGTGTTTTGATCACCATATGGTTTCTCTGACTTTGCGTTTTCGCATATGACCCTTGAGCAAAGGCTTGTATTGCTTCAGTGCACACACAGCGGTGTGTGTTCTTATGGCGGCAGGAGTTATCCTGGATAAGATTACTTGCATCCCTGCTTAGAGAGTAAATACTGTCAGAGGCTCTCCCGCCGTCTTTAGACGAGGCTGGAACATAAAACGTATCGTGAAATACTGTTAGCATCAGTGTTAGAGGTCCCGGGGTAGACTGGGGTTAGGTCTCAACAGTTTAGGAGGCTCTGTACATGCATCTCTGTGTGCCTTGTTGAAGAGCACTATCCTGGTGTGAAACTGTCCCAAGAAAATGTTTCCCTTGGCTCTCTGATTTATTAGAGAGTCAAGATATTGCGGTGGATTTAAGTCTTTCATTTGTCAAGTGCACCGAATAACATGCGTCATTCTTAAGACAGCATGTAACATTTACATAGTGAAAATACAAAATTTACAAAACAATTGTGGCTAGAAGCGAATGATGTAGATATGGACAGTTGAATAGAAATCTTAAATGTTTAATAAATACATGTAATGTGTTGTAGTGCATTCAAATTGATACATTGAAATGTGCTAATGTACATAGAAAGTGACCAGAGCATATGAAGTGTTCATGTGATCAATAGATCAGTGTTGTCACGTGTCACGAGTGTGGTGCGGAACCAAGCGCAGACATTTCAAATGAAAGGTGAATTTATTCCCATAAAACAGGACAAACACGACACGGACTGTAAACTCAAAAGTAAAGGTGCTGTAACGAGCAGCAAACAGAACTAAAACAACTCACAAAGAACATGTAGCGTATTCACGGGAATAACATTGAAACAAAACAGGAGCATGAACGTTGTCATTACTAACAAATAATAAACCACACCGTGTGTGGGAAAACCCTCAGCCTAAGTAGGCTCCCCAATCAGAGGCAACTGAACACAGCTGCTCTGACTGGGGAGCCCACAGCGGCATAGAGAAGGCCAGAGGCCTCTCTATGTGTCATGTCCTGACTGGAGGTGAGCCCCAAGGCATAGAGAAGGCTTGGGGCCCCAGCCAGGACATGACAAGTGTTGCTGACCATGAGGGGCCTTATAGTCTAAAGGGAAAAATGATTTGTGAGTCTGTGTGTGACCTGATGATCGTCATGCTGCCGAAAAGCTGTAATGGCACCCCCCAACAATATGTTGTGGAAGAGTGGCTGAGTGTGTGTTGGTTTTTTCCTTCTTGTACTGAACACGTGCGTTTGTGTGAGTTCGTTGCCACAGCAACTGTTGTCTGCCTGTTCCGTTATGGCCTTGCCAGTTGACCGTTTTTAATAAGGGTGGACGGACGGCCGTATTAGATATGTACTGTCCTAGGATGCATATGGGGTGAATGGAAACTGTGTTACCTCCGACACACTTAATTGAGTTGCGATTAGAGGAAATAGGAGAATCGGTTCTCCTTTTTTGAAAGTATTTATTCTCTCTCCCTCTCACAAACACTTTCTCTTGAACTCACTGTTGGCTCTGTTGTCCTCTGCAGTCCTCCAACTAACATTCAAACACACGCACACACACACACACACACACAGGTATGCACCAGAGCAGAAGTAGAGGCTGTGTGCGTCAGCTTCCTGTGACGTCCGCGTAGCGATAGCATCACCTCTGCATCGCGTCAGCTTTACTGAATAGTAGAAGAGCTGACTGACCATTTTTTCTTCTCCTCTCTCATTCTCTTCCTCCAACCTTTTATCCCCCTGCACTCAATTTCCTTCTACCACCTTCTCACGTTCCCTTTTTCTTCTTCTATCTTTCTTTCTTCCTCCCTCCCTCCATCCTTTCCTCCCCTACACTCCTTTGCTTCTTCTCCCCCGCTCTATTTTTCCCTCGTAATTTCACTCCTCCCTCTCTCTTTTCCCCTTTCACTCCTCCCTCTCTCTCTCTCTCTCTCCCTCTCTCGCTCTCCCTCAGTTGTCGGGCACCAGTGTAATAGTGGACATAGCCGTGATGGGGG
Source organism: Novumbra hubbsi (assembly GCA_016801125.1). Taxonomy (NCBI): domain Eukaryota; kingdom Metazoa; phylum Chordata; class Actinopteri; order Esociformes; family Umbridae; genus Novumbra; species Novumbra hubbsi. The sequence goes on from JACXGK010009817.1 coordinate 4,956, forward strand.
AGGCCCATGGATTGATTTCAGACCTGCTGGCAGACCCCTCCCTGCCCCCCAACACCTGCAGTTCCCTGAGAGCCGTCAGCAACCTGCTCAGTACCCAGATCACCCTGCAGCCACTCCACCGGTCACGGATTAGCCCTCTGCAGGCCCTCAGTGACACACACACCTGCTCCGACTCCGAGGACGGGCCTGAGAGGGATAAACTAGCCATCCCAAAGGTAAAGAGACAACAGTCATTTAGTATATTGGGAGTGAAGAAATATACATTTGTTTTTTGTAAAAGGTACTTTTCAGTGACCAGCTGACACCTTTTTATTATATAAGTATAATACAACTGCTCTAGAAGTATTAAATCTGAGTAGTAGTTCCATTTAATTTCATTAAATGGAATTAAGTTTAACAGCTAACATTTTAATATTTGTATGTTTTCATTCACTAGGGCACTATGATACAAAATACAGTTCACTGCCTGAAAAGCATTCACATTTTGGAATTTTCATCACCATCAGGATTTCGGGTGAAAGGTGATCATTGTTAGGGCAGTGTGATCATTGTTAGGGCAGTGTGATCATTGTTAGGGCAGTGTTATCATTGTTCGGGCAGTGTGATCATTGTTAGGGCAGTGTGATTATTGTTAGGGCAGTGTGATAATTGTTAGGGCAGTGTGATCATTGTAAGGGCAGTTTGATCATTGATAGGGCAGTGTAATTATTGATTGGGCAGTGTGATCATTGATAGGACAGGGTGATCATTGTTATGGCAGTGTGATTATTTATAGGGGAGTGTGATTATTTATAGGGCAGTGTGATCATTGTCAGGGCAGTGTGATCATTGTTAGGGGAGTGTAATCATTGAAAGGGCAGTGTGATCATTGTTAGGGGAGTGTAATCTTTGAAAGGGCAGTGTGGTGAGGTTTCCATTAGAATTGATTGTTCTTTTCCTTCAGATGAGAGATTCATATCATTCAATGTGACTTTTATGATAAAATAACTTAACTGTTATACTGCAATATCATTCATTACTCAAAATGACACGTTTAACTGCTACCTATACAACAGATATTCAGGGGGTCCAAATGAAAACCCCAAAGATTTACCAATTTACCATGAGATGACATCCTGCTGCTCAAAAGATTAAAAATACAAAAGGAGAAAGAGTGACATATTCATGTTCCTGTCAGAAAGTTTACAAGTCATTTCCAGTGTTAAACTACAGTGTGTCCTTTAATGTTAAAGTGCGTCAGTCAAACAATGTAACACTGACTCTTAATGTCACGTTGTGTAATTCAGTTGAGGATAGGACAATAGCATTATTGTAACTCTTTTAATGGAAATCAGTTTCAGAAAATCCCTTTGTTATCTGCGGTTTTTGTCAAGAAAAATGAAAAGTATGAAAGTAATATTACCACTTACCTTAATTTAAGAAAAGAATGAATGAAAAGTAATTGGCAATATTCTTAAGTCATTGGTTTACTGAGAAGTGCCTTTTTGATTATATCAAATTGTGTTAATATATATAAGAAAAAAATACATGTAACATTGATTTGAAAATTGTTACATAAAATGGGAAAAATCACATTATTTATAATAAAATTCATGACAATTTATTAACAAACGTTTAAATTAAATTCTTATGCTTAAAAGCTGAATATTTTATGTTAGTCAGCACCTTTCTCTCTCACACACACACACACACACACACACCCTTATTTAATTCACCTCCCCATGCTTCTTTGGCAGAACCTTAATGTAGGGAGAAGTGACGCACATTCCCACAGAAGGCTTTTAATGTTTTACAAGGCCAGCACTTGGAAATGCATGCGGGCACTTGCGTGGTGAGGTAAAACATGGGTTATGCTCTGCAGGAACCCAAATGAGCTGCTGTGTATACAATGAACTCTCTCTGCATTCAGCTGGTGTCATTAGGGTTATTTGGTCTGTAATTAGGGTACAGTTTTACATTGTCACGTTATCCCCTCACGGTAATTGGAAACTTGACATTTCGCCGGGCAATAATAATACTACGTGAATTCTGTCAAGCACCATCATTAAATTACAGTCTAACTACTCTGTGTAATACCTGTGTTGTTCAGCCAGACACTTCCAACGTCAGAGTAGTGTGTTCCATTTCCAGGTAGGACCAACAGAAAAGGGGGAGGGCTCTTACTACAGTATGGTCTCTACTGTAAGAAGCGTTGGATCAGGGCGCCTGTAAAATAAACCAAAAATAAAATATATAAATAAGACAAACATTGCTGGGGTCATTGTTATCATAGCAGTTCTCACATGTAGACTTCCTGTTTTAGTCCCTGACCCCACTCCCTGTAGGCGCTACATAGATGGCTGTTTACTTTTACGTCAGTAGTCAAGACCCCATTATGAGCTAAGTCTCTTCTCCCTTCCCTCGTCTATCGCCCCGTTCTCCTGCAGCTAGACTGTCGACCACATTTCTGGTCTCGGCTCTCAGCCACACTCCAGACTGCGAATTAAAGGGGATATTCTGGCAGATTCCGGGTGAAGAAAAACACGACCGAGAGCCCGTGCGCTGCCGCTGTTTTATCTCGGACTCTCCGCAGCTGTGTCAACACTGAGCCCGTCTGGCTAAAACGGTGTCCTTTCAACGTAACGAGAGTTCACGTCTGACCCTTTTCCGTCGTCTCTCTCAGTTACCTTTGCGCTCTATCTCTTTATCTCTCTCGGCTGCTCTCCCTCGCTCTCACAGTTAAATGTAATCAAAACACATTTTAGAGAAGGTCGGAGAGGAGGAGGCCCATACATGTACATGGGTTACTCAATCCCCTCTGCCCGCTTCCTTCCTTCAGATCGGAATACATGTTTTGTTTTAGGGGATGTCGGGCCGTGCGGTACGCTCACTGTTTCTCGTCTAAGAGCTGTTTTGACACTGTGGAGCATGCTCTTAACACTGTCTGGTATGGGCTTGCCCATTCATGTCCCAGTGTATTATTTTAAGACTGGTTACTAGACATAACACTGTAAAACTTCCAGAGAAGAGAAGTGCTACTCCGTAATATTGGATTTTTCATAATTGGATTTTCCTCTTGAAGGGGACTGTGTATGCGTGTGTTTGTGTGTGTACGTTTGGGTATGTATTTTTGTGTGTGCTCAGGGTTTTGGGGACTCGGACAGAAAGAGACTAAAGCTAAATGCGGTCCGGAGAAAATGCTGCTTTGCGTTCCATGTTTAACTACAGTGTGTCTATAATGGGGCTAGTTTAGAGACGTTGTTTATACTGGATTACCCCAAAGACTTTGTATGTGGACAAATTCTCCAAATATAATGTTATGCATTAGACTAGGCCAAATACACAACCCCTTTTTGAAAAACAAACAATTAGGGTTCAGTGCTTTTTGGAACCCAGGCTTACAGCTCCATGACAAATTATAATAGGCCTAAAGCATCATATCCTAAAACAAAGGTGCACTCAAAACATATGAATTACATTGAATAGTTCCATTCAGTAGCAATCAATAGCCTAGCAAATTGTTGTTAACGTGCTAATAGAAGCAGCTAGATTTGGAGAAGGCATAATGAGTGACCTGATGCGTGTGGTAGCCACAAACATGGCATGCACACGCACAACGTTCAACACACAACACGTTCAACACACTTCACATTCAACACACAGGCCTAAGCTCAAGTGAAAGAATTTACATATTTTTGTTCTTGGTAGAAAGATATTTGACAAATGTCTTTAATGAATTGAATAATGGTGCGTGCGTCCTCTATTTTATAAGAATTTATCCCATTTGTGGGGTTTTTATTTCTTTTAGGGCATGCAGTTGATGCCCAAAACCATTTTCTTATTTATTTCCTTTTGTTACAACGGCTATTGGTTGTTAGATAATCATGCAATTCTGCAATGGATGACTACAATGCAATATGAAAATGACTAAACATATTATAAAACACTCATCAAAATCAACTTAAACAAGCTCATCACAATCTCATTCTGCAAAATGCCTTGTTCTCCCACTGTCCCGTTAAGCTGTGAACAATGCTGTTTAAAACAACAAACATAAAACATATGGATTCATTGAGCTGTTAATAACATTCGGTGCATATTCATTATCTAGAATTATATTTTCATTTAATATCAATGGTTTTTGAGTGTTTTGGATGGAGCATTTTGTATTGTTCGTAGACAATTTTTTATATTCTGTTATCTTCTATGGCAAGTAAATACTTGATATGGAATAACCAATTTCTAAGTAAATAAATGGTTTGGGGGACACCTTCAAGCATATAATAAATAAATGGTTTGGGGGACACCTTCAAGCATATAATAAATAAATGGTTTGGGGGACACCTTCAAGCATATCATAAATAAATGGTTTGGGGGACACCTTCAAGCATATAATAAATAAATGGTTTGGGGGACACCTTCAAGCATATAATAAATAAATGGTTTGGGGGACACCTTCAAGCATATAATAAATAAATGGTTTGGGGGACACCTTCAAGCATATAATAAATAAATGGTTTGGGGAACACGTTCAAGCATATAATAAATGGTTTGGGGGACACCTTCAAGCATATAATAAATGGTTTGGGGGACACCTTCAAGCATATAATAAATAAATGGATTGGGGGACACCTTCAAGCATATAATAAATAAATGGTTTGGGGGACACCTTCAAGCATATGATAAATAAATGGTTTGGGGGACACCTTCAAGCATATAATGACAATAAAGCCATGTAGAAATTGGGTGAACTTTGTCTTTAAACAATATCTATCTGAATTACTAAGAAAGCATTTCAGATTCAATTACATTAAAACACATCACATAAGCATTTGGTATGTTATACTGAGAATAATTAATACAGCGGTCTGGAAGACTTGACCTGGCATCTCTTTCTGCTTTAAAAAAGTAACACTATTCCGACATAATGATTGCTAGGACTTTCCTCCAGGTCACCATCTGTTGTGTTCCCCTCGCAACCGGAAAAACTGTCATCTGTCGACCTCATGTTCTTCTGCTATTGTAAACATTCGTCCGGAGTGGTGGACCTCTGGTCTCCTGTACCGACTGGTTTTCATAGTAATGAACTAGAAAGAATAATATGTTTACTCGAAGATGTCCAAAGAGCTGTGTGTGTTTGTGTGTGTTGCAGCGTCTGAGACGGAGCCTGCCTCCTGGCCTGTTGAGAAGGATCTCCTCCTCATGGACCACCACCACATCAGCCACAGGTCTGCCTACCATCGAACCAGGACCTGTACGTAGGGACCGCTCTGCCAGCGTCAAAACCCTCCACGACAGCCTTCCGTGCAGGTAATAGGCACTATGATCTCGTCTCTCTCCCAAACCTACACTTGCACCCCACCCCCCATCCGCTCTGCCTTTACTTCCCTTGTCTCGGTTCTCTTCCTTCTCTTAATCAGCCACGGAGGTCACGTCATAATTTGCGACGTTGTTAAAAGAAAACAAGTGTGTTGGACTTTACTTGAGTATCCCGGCACTTAGTGAATTAGGTTCTTGACCGACCAATGACCTCCTTGTCTTTCCTTTTCTTTTTTCCTGTGCTTATTTCTCATTGGCTTAGAAATGACACTATATGATATTGAAGTGCTTGTAATAGTGTGACAACAGAACGTATAATAAAACCTTTCCCTCTCCCTGGATCCAGACTTGCTGCTCATCCTGGGGTAAGGATTTCAGATCGGGCCTAGCGGCAGACCTTCATTCATGGCCCGGTTCAATCGTGAAATATTAGACCTTTGATAAATGCGCTGCACTGGCATATTTTTCTAATCATGAATGACGGGTAATTTGGGAGTTAGGATGTCATGTGTGTGGCTGTAATGAAGGTCTTTTTGTGGCTCTAGCCTTGTGCAGCTGGACTGCATCTGTATAGAAAGACATCCAGCCGTCTTGCTTTCGTGTGGTATTCTGCAGTGAGCCCCTTATGCTGCCAAAGAGATTAGAACCCCTTTTTTCAAGTGGTGATATTTTGAAAATACACTTGAAAAATCAACCAAAACATTTCCAAACACATGTTTGTGTTTTAAATACTTTTACAAATGTATGCCATGCATTAAAATACAATTACACATTTCCTATATTTATTCCAAATAGGTGGTCATGTATTGCCTCTAGCGACTAATTTTAGTGTTTCTAATGTGTTGGTTTAGCAAATTTTGTGTTTTAGTGAGTTGTTTGATAAGATGCAAAAGGCTGGGCTTGTATAGGGGGATGCATGTACTGATCTTCAACTCCCAAGCCCATAGGGAGTTGCAATGTTGAGACATGGACATTCCATTTCCACTCAGTGTGTCATGCTCAGAACGGGCTGTACTCTGTGGGGGAGAGTCTGTTATTCCGAGCAAAATTACAACCCTTTTGGTGGCTATTTGTTCTGTATTCTGTTTTAAATATTGCTCAAAGATCAGAGTTGAACAGTTAATCCTGTGGTCAGATGGGTATCTGCAGACTTCGCTCTGGCTGCTTCCTGGAGACTGAACATTCTAGAATAAATGTCCCAGGAGATTTTTATCCCATAAGAAGTCAGAGTAGCTCTTAAAATCCTGCTGGGGTCACCAACCCGTGAAGGGGTCATGTTGTGTCGATGATTGTATTATTGAGGTTCCTGGTCCAGTTATAATGGGAAAATTTGTCCCGTCCAAATGGGAGTTGAACAAATGCATTATATAACCGGGAAAAAAAGAGAAACATGGTTTTGCATAATAGCTTTCACGGAATGCCTTCTTTTACAGCGCACGCTAATGGAGGTGTTGCTACCTTGTGTGATTTTCTTTCCAGCGTAGTGAACAGTGAGTCATGGAACAACACGGTCATGCTGACCATCTCCAAAAGTCGCTCCATGTCCGCCTCCTACGCCGCTTCTGCCACCTCCAACCACCTATACAACAGACGGATGACCAGACCAGGTGTGTGTGTGTTGGTGTTTTTTATGTACCCGCACTCCTGGATGGAGACACTCCGAAAGACACAGACTGGCAGCTGTGTCAAAAAACGGGTCAATTCGATTGATTCAAATGGCGCTAAAGCCGTGGAAGAGATGTCAAAGTCGGGAGAACCGGTTCTCTGTTCATTCGTGCGAGCTTGCTTGTGAGGAACTGCTCCTGGCGGAACTGCTCCTGGTAGAACTGCACCTGGTGTGTGCGTGTGCGTGTGTGTGTGTGTGCATGTGTGTGGCGTGCGTCCACGTAAAGCTCTCATTAAACACCTAATGACGCTCTTTACGCCCTAGGTTACCCCCCTTCGACCATATCCCCTCTGGCCTCTCCCTGCAACACCCCTCCGGTTCCGGGTACGCCGTTGTCCAGCCCCACCACCAAGTCCTGCTCCGTGGACCTGTCGGATCCTGTGGACAGTCAGGGGGAGAAGGACCGGTCCCTCCACAGGGCCTTGACACATAGCGTCAGTGCACCCAGCTCCACCACACCTCACTGGGGGCCACCAGCACTTTGTAGCAGGTAGCACATACACACTATTGACACACTCACAGACACACACACACACACACTGAATCTACTAGACACGTTCACGCCAAAATGTGCAAAATCAGCCTGGATGAGAGTCTGAGTCCAATAAACAAAACGTAAATACTTGCACGCCGTTTCTAAACAAAACATATACCATTTTGATGCTGTCATGGAAGTACCACAGACTCCAAAACTGACCACACTAACCAGGGATAAACGGTTGAACGTTGCGTTCACGGCCGTCTTGTGTAACGGTTATTTGGCGGCAAAACGTAGAGGGAAGCTTGGGGCCCAACATCAGTGAATAGGAGGTGGAACGTGAGTGAGCGCCTTGCCACGGGAGTTGAGCAACCAGGTCACATCATGAGAAATTACGCAGAGGGTCGACAAGTAAAATCGAGGGGAAAAAGCGAGAAGGTCTGGTGTTCCAAGAAGTGACGGAAATAGGAGAAACGGCACCGGTTGTCTTTATAGCGCCAACAAGACTTTCAGTTGTTATATTGAGTGATCACAGGAAACCCATCCACCGCCATAATATACAACGTTGTTGAGAGGAATCGGCGAGAGACGAGATGCAGGCCAGGACTGTGTTGTTGACACGAGGAGGTATTGCTGGATCCGGATCTGTCCAGAGGGATAATGTATTTTGATCTGGTTCAGTTGGTAGAGCTAGGATTGTTGGTTTAATTCCGAGGGACAGCCCAAACGTTTAACATGCATGTAAGTTTCTTTAGGTGGATGGTCTTTTTAAGACTTAGTTTTTTTCGTATTTTATGTAGTTAGCGCTCACTGACCTGGACTCTTCCGCCTCGCTTTCTCTGTAGCTTGTGAACTTTCCTCTTATTCTTTTCTCATTACGTGTTAGAGGTTTAGCTACATGTTTTGAATGTTCAGTTCGAATTTTCTCTTCCCTCTTTCTTTCTCAGTTGTGGGAGACCATACAAGATTAGCCATGGAGAAGGTTCCATGGACAATGGGGACAGAATACCTGGTAAGCAGTCATTATTTTATGAATTAATTTATATAATGTTAATTAACCAGATTGGTCAATAGGGAACCAGTTTTCCATGACAACCTAGTTAACGGTATTCAATTACAGGATGACAGGACAACACAGAGAACCACATAAATAATGTTAAAATAAACACAAAAATCATCAAAATAAAATGAAAACAGTGAGACATGTGCAGATCGTTTAGACGCATTCAAGCGGGTGCGTTGATTGGATGGCAGCTTGTTTAGTCCATTTTTGACAGAATGAGGTTTGTAGAAAGCATGAAACTCAAGGGTCTTTTGCAATTCATTGAAGGAGACACTGGCAGTAAGATGTTTAACGGCAAGCTTATAGACTACAACAGTTGAGCGGAATGTTTTATTTAGGGATACTTGGAGAAGTATGTTAATTTGAAGTGAAGGAGGGTGATATGGGTATTAAATGAGTGTGAGCAATCAGGCCATGTAGCCAAGGTTTTCCTAGATGTCGACATACTCTAACTCATAAATGTCGACATACTCATAGATGTCGACAATCTCTAACATAATCATAGATGTCGACATACTCTAACTCATACCTACTCAGGTTTGGGGGTCGAAACATCCCTAGACCATGACTGAAAGACACATTTAGGGGTTTTGTATTTAGTAGATAAAGTTTAAAAAGGCATCTTGGATGTTACTAAAGGTGTGTTGTAGGGTGATTGAACAGGTGTATGATTACTCTGAACGTGAGGGTAATACCATATACAGCGGGACAGCCTTGAATTAGACTCGGAGACCTAAAGGGAATATGGTGAAACAAGGTCAATATCAGCACATTCATTATATTTAGTAGGCGCTAGGCTTCAGCTGTGCTCTGTGGTCCAGCCTGGGCAGCCCCCTACCTCCAGGGGAGGCCCACTCAACCCCCCTGACCCCTCACACATCCCCCTTCCCAAAGTTAGACCCAGGGGGTCTTGCGCCAGCCGGACCCAACTGGTCTCGGTGCAGCTTTCCCAGGCTTGTGCACCACTTCAAACCGGAACGGCTGCAACGCCTTGTGATTGGGCTGTTGGTGTCCCTCCGCCCTGCCATCCACATAGATGATCAGTGACCAGACGGATGCTCCTGCCAAGGAGGTAGTACCGCAGATATCCCATTTGATAGCCAGCGCATCTTGTTCCACCGTGGCATCATTTCCCTCCCTAGTGGTTAGCTTGTGGCTGATGTAGACAACGGGGTGGGCCTCCTCTCCTTCTCCTTGCGATAACACCGCTCCTATCCCCAAGGCTGATGCGTCTGTATAGACTGTAAAGGGCGCATTGAAGTCAGGCATTTTCAACATCAGGTTGGTACATAATAAATCCTTCGACTTCTTACAAGGACTCTCGGCCCCTTCCACACAAACCATTTGTACCGCCTCTTTTTTCGTGTCAGGTGGAAACAAGGTCAATGTCAGCACCATCATTATAATTATTAGGTGATATGCTTCAGCTGTGCTCTCTGGTCCTGCCTGGGGAGCCTTCTACCTCCAGGGGAGGGCGCCAAAGGCCCACTCAACCCCCCTGACCCCTCACAGGTGGACAGTGATTAAATTGTGATGACTGAGGTACCGGCTGCTAGTGGCACCATTACTATTCACAGACAATTAGATCGGCCCAAGACTTGAACCTTGCGGAACACCCTTTGATACGTCCAGAGATGTGGACAGCAGTCCTTTAGATTTGACACACTGTGTACAGCTTGAGAAATTGTTTTTTAAACTAAGCTGCAAAGTTCTCTGAGGACCCTTGTCCATGAAGGAGCGGGACCTTAATTTGAGCCACATTCACTAAGACAGTAATCCAGCAGCAACAAGAAATAGCAGCAGCAACAAGAAATATTTATGATAGACTGGTGGATTGTTATTTGTTCGCAAGGGTCAAAAAACATATGTGTTTAGGTAAAATGTAAGTCTAAAATTGGAAATCAAGTCAGAAGTTTCCTCTGACCAAAAAATACAGTACACATTTAAAATGTGTACTTAGAGTGATCAAATTACGATCCCACGTCTAGGTACTGCTTGTTAGTCTCTATCCGCGAGGTCAGGGAATTGTCAACCTCTTAACAACTGGTTATCGCCTGCTCTGTCAAATCAGATGACCCGACGGTGGCGTCGTCAGACTATGAGAGCGCCTACGAGACCAACCACAGTGACGGCAGTGACTTTGCACACAACGAGGACGAAAGGGAGGAATGCCAGAAGACCTCGGAAACCCAGGATGGGTGCAGGTCGTTCCAGCCCGAAGGCGTTGTCCTGCACCCTCTTCTTCCAGCTCCGGAGGTACAGCCCGTTACCCAACACCACTCGATGTCACGCTAGTGCCGATATCCAAACACAGGCACATTTCGAAACAACCATTTTAAAATGACTGTGACCTATGTCGTCTAGGACACACAGCCAATCTTGGCCCCGGAGCCTCTGGTGATGTTAGAGCTGGATCCTTTGATGTCCCAACTAAACAGCTGGAACTTCCCCATCTTCAACCTTGTGGAGAAAACACATGGCCGGACAGGATGCATCTTAAGCCAGGTGAGAACTGATGTGCAGTTGGCCGATTGTGTTCTAGCTACTTTTTGGGACTGCTTGGGCGCTAGTGCAATTAATGTTGAATGTCAGAGAATGCCTTTTTTCCTGCGTGTAAGGATTCCGCTGTAGACTTGAGCGAGCAGTGTGACAAGAACCAAAACAACATTGGATAACATTGGCTAATTGTAACCTTATTCGATTAACAACTAGGTAAACGCCGTCTCTATTATGTGAAGCCTGTAAATATAACGAGGTGAGATAAAGGTTTGGATCACACTGCCATCTCCTGGTTGATGTATGAGCTACATGGAATGTATTTGCGCAACTGCAAACTGAGAGCAATAGCAGTAGCAGCAGCAACTTTATTTGCTAAGTTCGTCAACACCTACTCAGAAAATTACCTGTAAAATGTCTAAGGACAGACTTCACAAAATCGACTCAACACAATAAGTGGTGAGCATAATAAAATAGAATAGTGAGATTTTCTTCACATTCATTTACAGTTGATGTAAACATTTTCGGAATTACTATTTCAGTATGTACATCTATCTAGATGCAGGGAGATATTAAAGTAGAGTTAGCAGTTTGGAAGTGCCTTGATGATGTGAGCATATTTTTGTTGTCTGTCAGTCAGATGCATGGAATAAGAAGCAGTTCAGGTGGTGATATTATTTGGTCATGATTGACTTAAACTGCCCGCTGTGAAAAGATCTAACAAATGGATGGGCTAACACTCGTCCTAAATGTTACAGGTTTCCTATCGCCTGTTTGAGGACACAGGACTGTTTGAGACATTCAAGATTCCCGTAAGAGAGTTTATGAACTACTTCTATGCTCTGGAGAACGGATACCGGGACATCCCATGTAAGAAAACATTACGATCAATCCCTGTTGTGAATACTACTCTGTCAAGCGCTTGGTAATATAAGAAAAACACATTAATTGGAAACCACTGTAATTCGAACCGTGTGATAAAATGCTGCTTATTCTATCCACAAGAGGGATGTATTGGCTTTCAAAATGCAATCACAGCATTCTGATTCCATCGCTCTCCGTTTCGGTCCGTGAGGTGTCGCTACCCTCCAGTGGACTAGGTTGGTATTACAGTTGTGTCTCCTCTCTGTCCTCATGCAGACCACAACAGGATCCATGCCACTGACGTGCTGCACGCTGTGTGGTACCTCACTACCCAGGCTGTGCCAGGCTTGCCCAACCTCATAGACCACGGATCAGACTCTGGTGAGCAATAACACATATGCACGTCCACAAACACTATACGACAGACATGCTCACATTATTTTTCTTTTCATACGTAAAAAAAAACATGCTTTTGCTCCTTGCCTCTATCACCTCTGTTGTGTTTCGACTGAGGAAATGTTATGTCTAGAAGTAAATGTTTTTGGGTTTGTCGCGGTTGTGATATAGTTTAATTTCAGCTGTTGTTTAATTGACAACTACATTTATTATTTTATTTATGTCTTTGGTTCCAGATGTATTTTCTAGTTCATAGTCATCAACAGCTGTTGTACTTCTATGTAGACCTGTTTTCTAGAAGCATATCTCCCGTGCTACTCTTTTCAGACACTGTAAACAGTGTAATCTCAATCAGTCTGACCTTTACAAACCCCATGTCCTGGCCAGAGGCCTACAGTACACTGAAGGCTAAAGTCTGTCTATTGCAGGTAGTTTGTCTGACTGGCTGTCTAGCTAAGTGGTTTGCTGATGACCACGCCATCTCATGCAAACATTTCGTGTGGGCATCGTGACACATTTCCGGAAAAGTTGTATTTTTACATATTTAGACACGATATGTAAATTTAAATGTAACATTGGTGACAGATAAAGTTAACCATTGCCAGCTCTAGCCTTTTGAGAGCCCTGAGCAATATTTTATTTGGGGCCCGCTCTCCGCTAGTGGCTCCGGGCCCCCTAGCAGTTCACGTTGCTTATGCGTAGAACCGGCCCTGAATGTAACCTAATGTAGCAAATGACACTGACAGATTTAGGGCAGCAACAACTAATCGTTAGTAACATTGATAATCACAAACGTTGGCAATGAATGTCCTTAACGATTAGTTGGGTGTACAAGAGATGCTGCAAAAAATATATATCTTGAAACATAGCGGAGGCTGAGTTGGGGGAAGCTACAACAATGGGGAATCGCCTATGACCAGATATTGCAAGAGAATCGAGTAACTGGGACTGTCAAAACAAACCCAAGGCAAGCATCTTGGAGCTGCCGATGCAGCCCGAAGAAGCAATGCGTTTTTTACGAACACGCAGTTAGGGGTACAATTTAAGTATGAGAGAGCCAGTTGCTCTAATGGGGCCGAGTACCTGACCTTTGAAGTTACGTAAAAAATCTTTCAATTTGACAGGTGGAATTACATTTTAAAGACAACTTTTCTTTCACCAGCTTACTACATAGTTACTATATTTTCATAATATTTGTGAACACTGATGGTGAATACAAAGCTAACGGAAATGTATTCGCCGTTGTTTGCTAGCAGAAGTGAACTAGCCATTGAACTTGTTTGGGAGAGGGAAACAACTACAGCTGGTAGTAGCCGGAAGTAGCCCAGATTTACAGTAGGCAGCAGGGATAGACAGTACAGCCGAGGCCAAAAGTTTGGAGAATGACAAAAATAGTAATTCTCACAAACACTGCCTCAGTGTTAATGATGACAATCTGCATATACTCCAGAATGTCATGAAGAGTGATCAGTCCCTCTTTGCCATGTTAACAAACTTAATCCTCCAAAAAACATTTCCACTGCATTTCAGCCCTGCCACAAAAGGACCAGCTGACATCATGTTAGTGATCCTCTTGTTAACACAGGTGTAGAGTGTTGACAAGGGCAAGGTTAAAGATCACTCTGTCATGCTGACTGAGTTAGCATAACAGACTGGAGCCTTTAAAAGGAGGGTGGGGCTTGAAATTGTTCTTCCTCTGTTAACCATGGCCACCTGCAAGGGAACATGTGCAGTCATCATTGCTTTGCAAAAAAAGGGCACCGCAGGGGGCGGCAGCGGCGGTGGCTCCGCAGGGGGCGGCAGCGGCGGTGGCTCCGCAGGGGGCGGCAGCGGCACCGGCTCCGCAGGAGGCGGCAGCGGCGGTGACTCCGCAGGGGGCGGCGGCACATCAGGGCACATCAGGGGCGGCGTCACAGCTGGGCACATCAGGGGCGGCGTCACAGCTGGGCA
>JACXGK010009818.1:0-12794 GCA_016801125.1 Novumbra hubbsi
GCATATGAGACGTGAATGGCCCATTCTAGCACTCAGCATCTGAGACGTGAATGACCATGCTAGCACTCAGCATATGAGACTTGAATGGCCCATGCTAGCACTCAGCATCTGAGACGTGAATGACCCATGCTAGCACTCAGCATATGAGACGTGAATGACCCATGCTAGCACTCACTCAGCATATGAGACGTGAATGGCCCATTCTAGCACTCAGCATCTGAGACGTGAATGACCATGCTAGCACTCAGCATATGAGACGTGAATGGCCCATGCTAGCACTCAGCATCTGAGACGTGAATGACCCATGCTAGCACTCAGCATATGAGACGTGAATGACCCATGCTAGCACTCAACATCTGAGACGTGAATGACCCATGCTAGCACTCAGCATGTAAGCTGAGCGGTAAAGAAATGTAAGCTTCATGAGGGGGGCCATAGCTTTGCATTTTCGGGCTCATCAACGGGCCCTGGTGCGACCGCACCGGCTGCACCGCCTATAGCTAGTCCCCTGCTTTGAACTAAGTTTACTTCAACAAATGCTGCTGTAAGACAGTTGGAGTTTATTTTACTTGATTACCCAAACTCAAGCATGGTGGTGGGAATGTAAAGATCTTGGGCTGCTCTTCCTGGGCAAAACATTTATTTAGGGAGTAATCGCTGCTTACCCCACAAGCTATTGGCACAAAATTACAAATGATGGGGTTCACATATTTTTGCACACATGAAAACCGAGTTTTTGTTAAATAAACCTTTTGGGACAAAAATGTATGTGTTTTTATTTCTTTTGGATTTTCTTTTTTATGAATTGGGGTTCAAGCAGCAATGGAAGTCAAATGACTGTACTGACTATCGGTATTTCATTTGTGTGGAATACATATTATAGTGTGTAAGTAAGTTACATATGTTTTGGTCGAGTTGACTGAGGTTATTGTTGAATAAAGCCCTGGTGGTACTCCGTAGGTAATGTGTCAAGAACATTCTAGAACATTAATCAATTGTGTAATTCATAATCAATCATAGTCACGATCGAGGTAAACAAATTTCCCAATAATGGAGAGAAAGACTAGGAGTGAGGATAAAAGGAAGGGAAAGAAGACATTGGGGAATACATCTACATGAATACATACAATACTTTCTCTCACTCACACTCTCACATACTCACACAGCCCACTAACTGCCTCAGAGGTAAACTGATCTAATGAAATGACTCAAAATGAATGAATGCTAATTGAACCTAATAAGTATGTTATTTAAATATATATTGGCAACAGAGGAACCATAAATCCCTTGGGTTTTAAGTTATTCAACACTATGGGGTTCAAAACAGCCTAGATTTAGAAGCTCATATGCGGGTTGTCTGATAGTGTACACGTTGTGTGCGTTTCTGAGCGTGTATCTGGTGGTGTGACGAAAAGTTAAATTATTCTTCCTTGGTCTTCCTAGTGGACTGTGACCTGATCATATGATCAAACGGCAGGGCTATTTAATTGGGATGAATATGGAATAATCACCAGCATCATAAAATTATCCGGTGGAGGCCCCGGACACGGCCGAACAGGCAAGAAATCATTCCACTCACATTGCCAAGCATCAGCCAAAGGGACATTGACCAACCGCAAACACACTGAATGAGGGCCAAGCATTGCCAGCAGAGTTCACTCCAATTGCTTGAGGGGTGCAATGGAGAGACAACAGCAAGCCGGTGACTTCACCCTCGAAGGGCATTGGAGAGCAGGCATCCCAGTGGAGATAAGAGCCCACCTGGCAAGACAGCATGGGTGGACAGTATCAAGCCTTTCTGTTCACCTTCATACCCCCGGGCCAGGCTACTCTAGTCGTAGACCATGCTAAAGAAAGTAGTCTTTAGAAGACACTGCTAGTGTCTGCATTTCTAACTTTAATTGGCACGTTTTTCTACAGTAGTACTGTGCTCAATGTTTTTCGCTCTAAAATTTTAGCAGCCTTGTTCAACACAAATTGACAAATTGACTGATTCTTTTTAAAATTAGGGGCTCTACAACATGCCCGATTTCCTGTAAACCAACATATGGAATTGGTTTACACCTGTTATGTCAGTAAAAGAGATTTTGATTAAATAAAGATTTAATTGGGAACATTAAAAAGGGGGTTCACATATTTTAGGCAGCACTGTACGTGAATGTCAGTATTGTTTTGATTTGAAAGCACCTATATATTCGTAAAAAAATTCCCGGGCCTAGTTTGAGATGAACTGGGTTAAAGGGTGAATGCAAAGCAACCTACATGTGCACACGTTTGTGGGTACTCCATCAATGATTTGAATTGTAGAAAGAATGCGCAAAAAATGCCAGACGCGGCATGTAACTATTGTATATTTTTGCCGCTCGATGTCGGTTGTTGCTCAAGTAAAGAAAAGTGCTTTGTGCCTCAGTCTGGAGTATTAGCCTCATAAAGTATGTGTCAGGTAGGTGGCAAATGACCAGAAAGGAGGTCTGGTTTCATCTTTTATTCCGTTAGATGTCTTTTTAATTTGTATTACTGTACAAATGGTTTGAGTGTTCAGGGGAATAAAACATCTCTGATTTATAAATGTCCCAATAACATTTTATCGTTTGTTATTGCAGAGGAGGTACATTATACTGTAACATTGAACCCGTTATATTCACGTCACTGTAAGAGGCTTTTTTAATATCAGAATAGCTATTTCAGTAATCCATGCTCTATACGACATTTCATGTCTCTGCTAAAATGTTCTGTCACGTTTTATTGTGTCTCCAAAAATGTTACTGCTCACATTTCACATTCCTCCTGAAACTTTTATTTTCGGTCACCTGAAATGTTTTATTTTATATTTACATAAGACCGTAATCCTTCAATTTCATAAAGTCTGCCTAAAAGTTAGCCTGTGGTATTTTCTGTTCTGAGCATTCATGTGTAGGGATGAGGCTGGAACCCAATATAGATGTAACATACTGTAGCAAAAACCTTTAGCAGAGGTTAAACCAGCTGACAGTCTCTCCACAGATAGAAGCCAAACATCTGTTCACATACACCTCTATTCTTCCATCCCTCCTTTTCCTCGGCCACTCGCTGCCAAACGGGGGGGAATTATGGGAAGAGTTCATCAGCCTCATTCTTTATCACAGGCACAGGTCCCCTATCACCAGCTGAGCAGCAGACCCGGAGGTAAATACTCAAACACAAACAAACAAACACCGACTGCCACGGCCCATAGCCCATAATCCTCTGATTCAGCCAGGTCTGGAAGGATTCAGCTGTATTGTTGGTTTGTTCAGCTCGAAGGTAATCAGACTAGGCGAGGAAAGGAGGGTCATCGGAGTTCACTCTACGACTCATATTTTACCCACACCACAGCTGATGGCAATGTTGCACATTTCTTTGTACAGGAGATGTTGGTTAGAGTGCTGCGTGGATGCCAATCCTGCCCTCCAACTAAACGGGCGTGACCACTCTCACCACGGGTTCCCTCTGTCCCCGCCTTGACCCCCTCCTCCCACAGAAATGTATGCGGTTCGACCCCAACGCGACCGTTTGGGTGGCCAAGCAGAGGATCATGTGCACTCTGAGCCAGAGTCTGAAGGACGTGCTCAACTACGGCCTCTTCCAGCCCGCCATGAACGGACGAGACGGGAAGTTCCTGGACGAGGAACGCGTCTTCATGGAATACCCGCAGCCGATCAGCACAGGAGTTCCGTCTCTAGAGGTACATTGCCAGCCAGTAGGTGAAGTTGTTTTTCGCGATTAAAAGGAGTGTCTTTGTTTTTGCAGTGTTGTTTTCAACACACTTATAGGTGTTTAGACGCTCTTATCCGGTCCGCTTTTTGATTTTGGTCTAACTGGTCCATGTTGATCCATCAAACCAACATTTAGTGTTTTGAGGTTTATTAGTTCATTCATTAATCAAATTAACTAGTTTCCTTGTATATATACGTTATATAGCAGACATTCGTATCTAGAGTGTTACAGTGGTATTTATGGTTAAAAAGCCTTACTCCTTTGGTCACTGGCCCAACACCTTAACCTCTAGATCACCTGACACCCTAGCCAAATTAATAAAGGCGCAACTGCTCTAGATGTCTTGTTTTTGACGTTCCAATTAAAAAAACATAGGTCTCATTATGAACTGGATTTACTCCAAAGTGCCAACCAATTGGTGCAGCCGTCTCCAGGGAGACAATTACCTTCAACATGCCAACTGATAAAAGGTGACACTCCTACAATGGATGCATTGGATGCATTCCACATTTTTTTTTTTTTATGTTTCGATAAAAATATGTTCAAACATGCCTCTGAAATTGAAAGTAACCAATCACATTGGCTCTTTAAATTGCAGTTATCTGCAATTTCTGAGAATATATGGCATCGGAATGCATCTATAAAGTCCAGACTAATTGGCAATGGCTTCTTTAGGGAGATTACATTCTCATCCAATTAGAGCAACTGTCATTGCCACATGACACCATGTCACAAATAATTGACTAGCCCTAATCCCCCCTACTTGTCTGTCCTCTTGCACAGTTCCGCTACAAGAGTCGAATCTATCGGCAACCCCATGTAAACGAGAAGCAAATTGCCAAACTTCACACCAAGGTGAGTGCTGCTGACACACTTGACACTCTTAGAACCTATTTAGATTAGATCATTTGTCATGATTTTCTATTCACATTTGCAACAGGAAACTCTTGCTGCACCAGAGGTCCCATAGAAGGATATTTTACTGCTTTGGCCAGACCCCTGACTTGGAAGTTCCACTCCATTTGTTCATTGCAACCCCCTAATAAAAGACGTATTGAGACCTGAGATACCTCAGCAGGTTCCAGACCTCGGGGGGTAAGAACCCTGCACTAGGCGTTCCAACATTTGGGGTCACTTGTCTTCCAGGAAATACCCGTCCACCATCCCTGACCACAATGCCCTGTGAAACAGACACTATATTCCACTTTGAACATATAACTGCCCCTAGCAGCCACGTTCCAACGGAATCAGGCACTTCTCATTGAACATAATTGCAAGCCATTTGAGGTCCAATAGGCCCAGACCGGGCCAACCAACCTGGAAACAGCACCTCACACTTTGCCCAAGCAACCGACCCTAGTGAAGCTGACCGACGGCATACCAGCTTGAGTGCAGCAGGACCATTGTAAGAGACAACTAGGTCCCTGTAATCCATAGTAGGTTACCGACTTGACATTAATATCAGCACTAGCCTTAACAGGCAGCCAATGTAGTAAGACTAATACTGTTTATAGCAGCAGTATTTAACACTAATTGTTGTACTTATTGTCTAATCAGGGTAACCATAGAGAAAAGCATTGCAGTAGTCTAAGTATCAAAAGCGAGGAGCAGCTTTTCTGCATCATCTATCAACAGAAACATTCACATTTTTGTCATTTTTCGAAGATGGAATAAAGATTCTCGAAATATATGTTACATGTTTATCAAAAGAGACATAAGGTTCAAGGCTAACATAGAGGTCCCTCACCGTTTTGTTTTTGTGACATGACAATTTTGGGGCTTTACCCTATTTCATTGAAATGAACAGTACAACTGTGTGTCGTCACTGCAAATGTGTTTTTGGATAACATCACTACGAGACATCCTACAGTAAAACATGAAAACAAACATACAAACTGAAATCTTTTTCATTGGTGGGGTCTAAAACTGGCAGGAAATCATGTGCTTTGGCCAATATGGATTTCCAATCTCTCCAATAGAAGGGAGTTATCAATGGTGTGAAAGGCTGCACAAAGGTCATAAAGCATGAGGACAAATGCTGAACTTTTCTCTGATGCCATTATAAGGTAATATGGTCGAATATATGGTCTAAAACTGGACTGAGTATATTTTACATTTTATTTGTCTTAAGGAAGACTTAGGTTTTTGGGAATGCCAGTCTAAATCTCTCTTTTCTGTCAGCATGTCTCACTCTACTTTTTGTCTACATGGCTCTCTGCATGCTTTTCCCTCCACTCCCCTGTCTGCATGTCAGTCTGCATGTCTGTGTGCATGTCTGTCAGTATGGCTGTCTCCATCTCTGTCAGCATGTCTGTGTGCATGTCTGTGTGCATGTCTGTGTGCATGTCTGTCTGCATGTCTGTCAGCATGTCTGTGTGCATGTCTTTCTGCATGTCTCTCAGCATCTTTGTCAGCATGTCTGTGTGCATATCTGTGTGCATGTCTGTCTGCATGTCTGTCAGCATCTTTGTCAGCATGTCTGTCTGCATGTCTGTCTGCATGTCTGTCAGCATCTTTGTCAGCATGTCTGTCTGCATGTCTGTGTGCATGTCTGTGTGCATGTCTGTCAGCATGTCTGTCAGCATGTCTGTCTGCATGTCTCTGTGCATGTCTGTCTGCATGTCTGTCAGCATGTCTGTCAGCATGTTTGTCTGCATGTCTGTGTGCATGTCTGTCTGCATGTCTGTCAGCATGTCTGTCAGCATCTTTGTCAGCATGTCTGTGTGCATGTCTGTGTGCATGTCTGTCTGCATGTCTGTCAGCATGTATGTGTGCATGTCTGTCTGCACTCCACCCTTCTCCCTCGTTCCTATCTCTTCCCATATCATTTTCTCTCTCTCTCTCTCTTTTTCTCTCTACTTCAGCATGTTATGACATTTTCATGACAAACAAGACATTTTCATGACTCTAATGAATATACTTGTACTATAATGTCTCGCTGTCTTGACATCTGCCACTTTGTAATTGGCATAGATTCTTCACAGATAGCTATGTAAATGTTTGCAGTCTAAGTAAAACAGGTGACATTTCTCATGCAGTTTTGGTCTTCTAATTGTTTCCAGAGCTGTATATAATACACTGCTCAAAAAATGGTCTTCAACATCCAGAACCTGCATACAAACGCTGGCCATATGAGGCCGGGCATTGTCCTGCACCCGGAGGTACCCAGGGCCCACTGCACCAGCGTAAGATCTGACGATGGGTCTGAGGATTTCATCCCATTACAGCAGTCAGGGTACCGCTGGCTGAGACGTGGGGGTCTGTGCAACTCAAGGATATGCCTCCCCAGACCATCTGACCCCACGCCAAAATGATCATGCTGGATGATGCTGCAGGCAGCATAACGTTCACCACCATGTCTCCAGACTCTTTCACGTCTGTCAGATGTGCTCAGTGTGAACCATCTGTGAAGAGAACAGGGCGCCAATGGTGGACCTGCCAAATTCCCTGTCGAGTTCCAATCGTGCAGCCCGGTGCTGGGCTGTGAGCACAGGTCCCACTAGAGGATGTCGGGCCCTTATTTCTCCCTTATGGAGTCATTTTGGTCCAGAACATGCACCATAGTAGCCCGCTGTACTTACTTGTGCAAAAGAGCAGATTCCGGTCCTGCTACTGGGTTGATGCCCTTCTACGACCCTATTCAGCTCTCCTTGTGTAACGGCCCGTCTCCTGGTATCTCCTCCATGCTCCTGGCACTGTTCTGGGAGACATGGCAAAACTTCTTGCGACGGCACGCCACAATCCTGGTGGATCTGAACTACCTGTGCAACCTGAATTGGCTGCAGGTATCGCCTCATGCTACCAGTAGTGACAATGACACTAGCGAAATGCTAAACTAGAGAAGAATCAGTCAGGAAGGAAAAGTAGAGAGCAATTGTCTGTGGCTACCACCTGCAGAACTTTTTTCTTTTTTCGGCGTTGTCTTTCTGTTGCAATTCCAGTGCACCTGTTTTCTACACAATAATATCTCAAACCTCTTTATTTAGGAATTAGTATGATTTGTATGATTGGTATGAAAGTGTTTAATCATAAAAATATGATTGAACCATTGTGCTTAAAAATATAGATTGGTGGCATCAAGCACTCCTCCAGCATGTTTTAGTTTGTTCTGCGTCTCACAAATTCTTCTTTGTGATCCAAACCTCTCAAACGTCTTCCTCTGTCCAGTTTCTGTTTTCTTTTCCCATCTTAATCTTTTCTTTCTATTGGCCAGTCTGAGATATGGCTTTTTCTTGGCAACTTTGTCTAGAAGGCCAGCATCCGGGAGGCTTCTTCACGGTTCACTGTCAAAACTGGCCTTTTGCGGGTACTATTTAATGAAGCTGCAAGTTAAGGACCTGTGAACAGGGACGGACTCGCCGTAGGGAGTTTGTGGACTTTTTTTGCTGGGATATACAGTCGAAAAAAAGGTGAAGATTTCCAAAGATTTCGAAAATGTGAAACCTTATAAACAGTGTGCACAGTGTGATGAAGATCTGGGGGACTCAAGTGGTTAGCGCCAAGCCATTAACTAAATCTCTTGACTTGCACCTCACTGGCCTTCAACATCAATCCTCATAACAAAACTGTTGCATAGTTCAATCGTATATATGGAATAAATAGTTCCAATTACAAAACAATTTCATATATGTTCCTCCATTATCAGGCGTTGGGTTGAAGTGAAAATGTACAGCCTGGGAAAGCCCTTGGACTGGAATTGAAAAACCTAATCATTGGATGTTGGCGTGAAGCGATGTGACTGTGACTTGGGGAGTCGTTGTTACGGCTGATCAGTCCACCCTGATTCTCTTTCACTCTCTCCGCCTTCTGACAGGTGACATTTCTGGGTTAGAACTAGAGCAGCTTGTCCCGAATGTCTCAGACTGAAAGGAGAAGAGAGAGAGAGAGTGAGAGAGAGAGAGAGAGAGAGGGCATTAACGAGAAGCTATTTGAGTTTTGAATTAGCATGAAAGAGACACCGTGAGGGGAACCTTTTAAATGCCACGAGCAACACTGGCATTTCACACTTCCTCACCAGAATCAATCACACAGGGTTTAGCAGTTGTCTGAGATTGAACCAGTGGTGGTTGAGAGGCCTCGCTGTTACTAGGGTTGTGGGTGGAAATGTACAGTGGGTCTATCAGGCCGTCAAGCTCCGGGGGAAGTGAGTGAGATGCTATTTTGTAATAAGATCTATCTATATTAATCTATTATCTGTTGGCCTGTTGAGTCAGAATACTATGGTAAAGGTGGCATCAGTCTGTAAAATATTCCAAATGTATTTAACGATTCACCCAGTCCACTTCATCCATGTGAGTGTGTGTGCTCTTTGTTACACACCCGCACACACAAAATACACACTATTACATGCAAGTAAAACTTCACTGATCGTTTCAGTCACTGTTTAGGTGATCAAGCAAATTGGTCTAGGGTGGTCCAGTAGGTACACATTTACTGGTGTCGCATGTTCAATTCTGGTCCACTTCGGTTTCAGCAAAAACACTTTTCTTTCACCACTGTTTCTGTCTGAAAATGACAAAAAAGAAATGATGTCATTATACATTAATGTATTCATCTTTGTGCCAGGGAAGGACAGTGTTTGACGGAGAACAAAGCGAGTGAAAAATAAAAAAAGGTGTACATTGGACACATGTCCAATGGGCCTCTGTGTATTTTCCTGTATTTCCTTGTGTTTATTGGTTGGCTCATTGGTGGAGCAGATGTGGAAGGGGCGTGGACAATGTTCTCCTCCTCCCTTCATTGGTGGAGCAGACGTGGAAGAGGCGTGGACAATGTTCTCCTCCTCCCTTCACCTGTTCTATTATAATGCTCCTTATATTCCTCACAACTTACAGTTGTGTGTTTAAGTATTGATTATGTTTGTATTGGTCCTGTGGGATTCAAACCGGTAACCATGGAATTGCAAGCTCCCTGCTTTAGCTACTGGGCCTCGTGGGACCTCCTCCCTAGTTAATAACATGTTCATTATCATGCCTTCATTTTTGTCATCTCCTTTCCTCCTCCATATTTTCATAATCAGGCTCTCCCCTCTTCTTCCTCCATATTTTCAAAATCAGGCTCTCCCCTCTTACTCCTCCATATTTTCCTGCTCATCCTTCCCTACTTCTCCTCCTATAGTGTTTAGGGAGCTGTTCTCTTATCTATTTTTATCTGGCCTGGAAAGAGGAGATCACCCATTCCTCCTGGCACTCATGGTTACAATCAGCCTAGCATTCAAGCAGTTTTATCCTTTTCCCTTGTTATTTTTTTTTCTCCTTCCGCCTTTTAACATTTAAAATGTGTAAATTAACAGCCTGTGTTACCCAGGGCAACACTTTGTTGTGTGCTTATGCTCTTCCAACTGAGCTACACTTCTCTCCCTCAGTCCCTACCTCAGTCACTCCCTCAGTCCCTACCTCAGTCACTACCTCAGTCCCTACCTCAGTCACTCCCTCAGGCTCTCCCTCTGTTTCTCTCTGTCACTCCCTTGTCCCTGCCTGAGTCACTCCTTCTGTCTCTCCCTCTGTCACTCCCTCGGTCTCTCCCTCAGTCACTCCCTCGGTCACTCCCTCGGTCTCTCCCTCAGTCTCTCCCTCGGTCACTCCCTCGGTCACTCCCTCAGTCTCTCCCTCAGTCTTTCCCTCAGTCACAATTCTCTTTCATTAAATCCATTATTGTCCAGCTCTCTTTAACTCTTTCCTCTCTCTGCATCTCCAGGCCAACCTGAGGAAGTTCATGGACTACATCCAGCACCAGCAGATAGAGAGAGTGTCCAAGTTGCTGGAGAGAGGGCTGGACCCCAATTACCAGGACTCAGAGACTGGAGGTAATGCCACTCAAGGCAGGCAGGCATGCGTACCCTCTCCACTGGAGGTCTGACGCAATCACACTGCTGACAGGTTAGAAACTGTTAAAACACACCCCTGTTGCTCCTCACATTTAAAACTGGTCTGATCACCTCTCCCACCAGCTCCCTCGACAGTCGCCCCCCTAATCAATCTCATTCATATACTAAAAGAAAGGTTGGATCCATTTGCGACTTTCTGTTCTACTCTGCTCAGAGATGCGTGACATCCACGTAGGGCGTTGCGGTTTTAAGCCTACTCGAGGGTGGGCTCCAGGTGGGGAACAAGGCATTGAAAGAGAGGAAGAGGAAACAGAGACGAACGCAAAGGTCAGAGTTCAGAGAACTCTGTTTGGCATTACGATCCCACCTTTATAAAGATTACTAATCATCTAAAGCTGCTTAAAGGAGGGTGGTTATCAGTCCAACCCAATGTATTCTAGTCCACTGGAGCACCGTTGAGCCGGCTTTTATACAGCTGTAATGTTCTCTAATACTCGAGAGTCAGTGAAAAAAGCACAGGAGGGTTTTGCGGTTAAAAGCTGCAGCTATTAGGGGTATTACGGCAATAGGAGCGTAAAGGCTTTTTACAAAATGTTCCTTCAGGGTATGACAACGTTTTAAGAGCCAGGGTTACTGAGAGCACTGTGGGAAATTAGTTACTGGTCAAGCTGGATAAATGCAGAGCAAATGCAGCATTTCAGTAGAAGGCTAATGAATAAGTGCCTTGAGGAAAGTAGTGTGAGTGCTTGAAAGCTGGGAATTGAAGAGGTACTAGCGAGATATGCTGTTTAGTGGTATTTGTAGATTATTCCTGGTTTCTGGGAGATTGTGGATAAGGGCAACTTGAAGAATTGTTCTGGGTTTTAAGCCCTTGCCCGCTATTGATTTCAGCTATCCAGACACAAATAAATAAATACATATGGACACATTGACACACACACACACACTATTCTATCCTTGAAAGCTCTTACCAAGCTTTTACCAATATATATATATTTTTATTTCAAATGCCTTGATATATTTTGGATTTAACATCTATGCATCTGTACCCTGAATTAATAAAAAAATCCCCAGGATGACAGAATGGGTTTCCGTGTCCTATTTTACTTCCTTCACACAACCGTAGACAGACAAAGCCTATGTGATTGTACATATTCTTCAGGTTGAAGGAGACACAATGCTGTATTATTTCGACCAGTGTGTTGCTGCCAGTACCCATTATAAATCCACTTATCGACTAGTGGCTATCAGGGTGGATGGTGTGATTGAATTGATGGGATTTTTGTGTAACTCTGGTGATTGGATGATGAATGTCACTGACAGCATAGAGAGAAAGTGAAAATGAATGATAGTGACATGAGCACTGCTTTGATTCCTGAAACAAGATGACATTTTGTGAGCACATAAGTAATAGATATAGATGGTGTTATTGCTATGACTGCTTGTTCTTTGGTCTGTTTTGTTGTGTGTTTTCTTCTGTTTTCAGTTTGGTTCTGTTCGCTCGTATTTTCTGTTTCCTGTTTGTTATTTTGTCTGCACTCTTTTGTTTTCTGTTTCGTTGACCGATTTGTGTTCTACAGTCTATTTTGTTTTCAGTTATGTTTGTGTGATGTCTATTTGTACTGTCCTGTTGTCTTTTCTGTTTTCAGTGTTCTGTTCTGTCTGTTGTATGGTCAGTTTGGTTTCTGTTCTAGTGTCTGTTCTGTATTTTATTCAATTCTGACTGTGTTCCAGCCTTTATTTTGTGCTTTCTTCTTTGCTCTACTGATCTGTATGCATAGACTCGCAGAGTCTACTCACTGGTCTTGCAACAATCCAAACAGCATTTTAGCCTCATATGACCAACACAGGTGTACATTCTGATACCTAAATAAGAAGACATTGGTCCGGATGGTAGGCCAGGCTAGCGGAACGTGGGCCCAAATCCAATCTGTTTGACACCCATCTTCAACATATTGTATTCTGTCGATGCCATTCCACAGAGACCCCACTGACATTCGCAGCCCACTTGGACAACGTGGTGGAGATTATGAAGGTTCTGAAAAACGGAGGGGCCCATCTGGACTATAGGGCAAAAGACGGCATGACAGCTCTGCACAAGGCTGCCAGGTCCAAGAACCAGGTTGCTATGACGGTATGGAAACACACACAAACACCGCCCAAACTAACCCCCGGTACTCTTGCTGCTACTATGACGGTATGGAAACACACACAAACACAGCCAACACTAACC
>JACXGK010009819.1:8382-19270 GCA_016801125.1 Novumbra hubbsi
TCAAACCGGATCCACGGAGGGCCGAGTGTCTGCAGGTTTTCGCTGTCACCTTGTACTTGATTGATTAATTAGGTCACTAATTGGTTAGGTCTACCCTCACCTGGTTGTTTAGGTCTGAACTGGGAACCAATTTACAGGAAAAAACTAAAACCTGCAGACACACGGCCCTCCGTGGAACCGGTTTGACACCCCTGCCTTAAAACATGCACACAAAACAGGGTAGTGCAAGAGGAATATGACAGAGCTATGACACTGACACAGGGAGACAAAACCGACACAAGACCTCCCTTCTCTCACAGTGTGTAAGCTTGGCTCAGGAGCACATTTTAAAGAGAAGCCATACAATTAGCTTTGCTCATGGTGCAACTGTTGTTGTTCTAACTTCACCCTTGTAAAAAAAAAAATGGTGCTAAAAATGTTTCAAAAAGTAGAATTTTACACTGTACAGTACAGTATAGACTGGAATGTAGGCAAGTCAATCTAACACAACAAAACATTGGGATTAATGACATGGGGACAGCAGTTGTTTGGGGTGCTGCGGTTTCCATTGAGATAGTTCGAATCACCAGTTCCTCCTCTTCCTCTGTGTGACAGAGTCTCTGGCAAGGAGAATTCAGAGGGAAATACCATAATCCCATAGTATGTCCGGGAGCTCAGTCCTTTTATAGTCCCACGTCTACAAGGAGAATTCCACAGAGTCCCATAATGCACAGACACATCAGTATGGCAGACAAATACAATGTACATCTGTGGCAGTGGAAAGAGGCAGAGACGCAGTTTGGTCTGAACCAACAGATATCTATATTTATATAAAATATGGTAATTACATGAGTACCTTAATCCGTCAAAGGCACCTTGAATGGGAAGGATTTCCTTATAAAATAAAAACATTTAGAGAATTTAAACACGCCAGTTTGGTTATTAGTGCATTGCTAAATTAAACTCTGTGAGCAATGTGTAGAGGCCCATGGCATCTAGAGGATGGCATAGTGGATCAGACTTCAGGGCTATCCTGCTCTACACATATTATAAAAGGTCCTTTTTGGCAACTGAATTACATTACTGTAATGAAGGGCATTTTAGACAGTTTCTCAAGATCAGTATTTGGTCTGGAACAAACATGCTCTTTACTTTAACCAAAATTCTAAGGAAGACACTTTTTCCCCCAGGTGAGTGTCACATATTGCATCCTCCATAAAACTTGTTTCCACCTATATATGCAATGTTTAGTAATATTGATTTGGTTCATCCTGTGACTAGATAAAGCCCTAAAATATACATGACCAAACCTAGAGTTTTGCCTTTATTTTCTTATAAAGCCTACACTTCACACAAATATTCTAATTTGATTGTCTAGAATTGCATGAAGTAAATACAAATAATATATATACATACAAAAATATTTCTGGATGTATGCTTTCATATGCACCCCATTCAGCAACAATGTTAGCAATCTAAGCTCAGTCAATACTTATTCATGAAAAAAAATACAAAATGAAAGAGGCTTCCGCTATTGGCTGAGAACAATGTCAACCCAGCCAATGATAGCCTTACATTTTGTTGCCTTGAAATGATGAAAATGCGGACAGGTCTGAATCATGATTACATTTAAATAACATGGCCTTGAATATATACCAAAAATATACATTCATATATATATATATATATATATATATATATATATATATATATATGTATATATATAGAACTATATTCAAAATACTAATGTGCAAAATGTGTAAACAAATGAGATACTCTGAGCGGCTGGGAGGAGGGTGCTCAGTCACAGCCTGGTAGGCTCCTCATCACTGTCACTGCAGTTCCCACAGCAGTCCTGACAGGTGGCAGCAGAGAGCAGGCATTTACCAGGAGGCGCAAGGAGACGTCAATGTGGAAAACATTGGTGCGTTGATAAGACATGACATCATTAACGAACACGCATACTGGTCAGCGTTCAATCTTACATAGAGGACACAGGTGACCATGAACAACACAGCTGGCTGCATTACGTTTCATAAACATATCCCGGGACTCAATATTAATACATATACCTACAGCCCAAAACATCCAGACACGTTACTAAATCGAGTCAAATCGAGTCACAGCACAAAGACAGCGAATCTCACCTGTCTCCCAAACAGCCTCTGTAGCAGCCCCTGCTTAGCGGGTGCTGAGGGCTGCCCCCTCCAGTCCAGGTCCGGCGGGACGGTCCCATCAGTGTGGACCACGTTGAGCTCTTGAAAGCACTCGGACTCGATCATCTGGTATCAAAAGTTAAAAAAATACAATTTACAACCTCTAATCCATGATTATACAGCTTCTTTGATAAAATCAATTGATGTCAGGGATCATGCATTCAGAAGACGCAATACATTACTCTTACAGTGTTTTCTGCATGCTATTGATCAATATTGTGAAATGTAAGGCCATCTTGACAGGATGGAGAAGTGAAATCATCTAAAAATACAGGCAATCTGGGCTGCGGGAGTGTCTTAGTGTCTTTGGCAAGAGTTTTGAAACGTGGTAATGTCCAATCTAACTCCATCAGCCTACTTGTGACTCAGAAGGCTCTGTGATAAGCTACAGATTCCTAGTGTAGGTGGTTGTGTGTGTTTGTGTCCTCTGACCTCCATCTGCCAGGGAATGGACACGCTGCCGGTCGACACTTTGCAGTAGAAGGAGTCATCTTTGGGCTCCAGCTCCACCCCCTTGACAGTGGAGAACTGCTCGATGTCCAGCACATCCTTACAGTATATGGCCTGGGGCTGGGGAAGCAAATAATGGTGGTCTAATGTACATCTTGTCTTGAATGTGCTGTACATTATGTAATAAAGTGCTTGTGCTCTGACAATGCTTCTTAACTACTGGAATGAATATAGTCCTACAGTATAAAGACATCCATAAACACACTATCACATCAAGAGGAGGAAGCCCATCCTACAAGACTTCAGAAAGAACAAAAGCCTAGATGTTGCATGTCAACACAACGTCTCAACACAGGAATATTCTTGGATGTTTCACTTTGAGAATCTACTGTATTTAAAGAAAGCACCAGAACCATATTAACAAAACCATATAAACACACTGGACCAGAACCATATTAACACACTGGACCAGAGCCATTTTAACACACTGGACCAGAGCCATATTAACACACTGGACCAGAACCATATTAACACACTGGACCAGAGCCATATTAACACACTGGACAAGAGCCATATTAACACACTGGACCAGAGACAAATTAACACACTGGACCAGAACCATATTAACACACTGGACCAGAGCCATATTAACACACTGGACCAGAGACATATTTGGACAGCCAAACATTTCCTTACATCAGGAATAAAGGGGGCCTTCAGCCTGCCAGCCTTAAGCCTCTTGAAGTTGATGGTTTGAAAGATGAGGTGGGCCTTCACCTCCGCTGCACCCTCCCCTTGGCAACCCAACCTTTCATTGGGCTCTTTGACCAGCAGCTGGGGAAGACAAGTGACAGCAAGTGAATCTGTTATGTTGTTGAAGCTATATGGCCCTCCACTTTTATACGGCCCTCCCCTTTTATGCGGCCCTCCCCTTTTATGCGGCTCTCCCCTTTTATGCGGCTCTCCCCTTTAAACGGCCCTACCCTTTAAACGGCGCTCCCCTTTTATACGGCGCTCCCCTTTTATACGGCGCTCCCCTTTATACCCTGCTCCCCTATATACGGCCCTCCCCTTTATACGGCCCTCCCCTTTAAACACCAATCTGCTTTATCCATTTGGACATGGTCTAGACAACCTTTGGTGCAAATTAAAGGAAAATCCATGTAAACAAATACTCATAGACACTGATGGCACATACTTGAGAGGTCATGTGGTTGACCACACAGTGGGTCTCATACCATTTTACACAGGGACTTGGCTTCCTCTGAAAACTTTTCTGAGTACTCCTCCTCTACATCTGTGACCAGCCTCTCCACATCCTCACGCTTGATCTTCTTCTTGCGCT
Source organism: Novumbra hubbsi (assembly GCA_016801125.1). Taxonomy (NCBI): domain Eukaryota; kingdom Metazoa; phylum Chordata; class Actinopteri; order Esociformes; family Umbridae; genus Novumbra; species Novumbra hubbsi. The sequence continues at coordinate 12,373 of JACXGK010009819.1, forward strand.
GTTGAAAGGGCGACTGACCCTCAATCATCTCATACAGCAGACAGCCCAAGGCCCACCAGTCTGGGCTGAAGGTATAGCGCTCATTCTTCACCACCTCCGGAGCTGACATACACACACAAACACTGAAATATTTCTGGAATCTTTTATTGATGTTGTCGGCCATTTATAGTGGCGCTGTTTATTAAGAGGAACGTTAACTGTATCTGGGCAAAGGTGTTGAATATTGTGTTAAATGGTGCTTACCCATATAGCCGACAGTACCCACACGCCCCTTGATGGTCTGTCCCTCAGGTATATGGACGGCCAAGCCCAGATCTGATATCCGGATATGGCCTGAAAGGCACAAAACACCATCTATTATAGGACACCAGCTAATGCTGGAAGTGTTAGTGTTACCATGACATACTATCTTCACAGCTGATGTGAGACGCTAAAATATGTTCTCCAAATCTAAGCCACTTAATGCTGGAACATTCAAACTTATGTCATATGATGTCATATATCTAGTCTGTGCTCCAGACCATAGACGATGTATATTAAAATTTGGCCACTTGATATACAAATTCAATCACCAGAATGTCATGTACTGTGGAAACCTTATCAGCTTCACTCACAACCTTCCGAAAGCACCTCGGATCTTGAGTGTTTTCCCAAAGAGAGTGATGGAGGCCTCAAGTGGCCCAAAGGCCATGTTTTATGGGCAGCACAATTGAGGACAATTGAATTAGTCAACTGTTAGAGATTTTTTCCGGCACGTTTTTTTTTTTTATCTGGCCCTGGAGGGCTTCTGTTATATTAATAAATCATGAACATGACAGCTTAGGAGCTGTTGATGCAAGGGCCCGAGTTGGTCTCCTAGATGACAGTCCATAAAAATTATTTAAATAAGAAATAACGGTTGTTGTGTCTTTATCTCCACTCACCATAATCATCAAGCAGTATATTTTCCGGTTTCAGGTCCCTGAAAGTAAAGAACAATAGCAGGAGTTATGAAACTAACAACTGACCTGTAAACACTGCAACCAACATCACAAGTGGCAGACAGACAGATCTGCTATTTCTTTATTCCCTCTCTGCTCTCTCCATCTTGCCATATATAATACAAACGCCATTAATCATCCCCTTATTATGCCTCCCTTATCACTCCCGGAGACATTTACAAGACTGGATATAAACAGTGACACAATTTGTCTCCTCTTCCTCATCCCTTAAAGAACAAGACAGGAATAGTATTAGCTAGGGCTAGTACTGTGAGAGGCTGAAGCAAGTGTGAGGGGAATTATGAATACAAACTGATAGACTGACCGGTGGGAAAGTTGGGATAAGGAATATCTCAGACAATTTTGTAGAAAATTAAATTTCAAATATTACCTTAAAACAAGCAGATGTGGTCACGTGTGGTCCTTTATGTGTGCATTTGTGCTCGTTGTCGAGTAAAAATGTTACATAATGCCTCTTTAAACTCATAGTTGTGGCCTTGATTTTTTAGTCCAACACTAAGATAAATCTGTCTCCATCAAAAACACCCCTATATATACTCCATGAAGTTCTAAGATCTTCTGTTCTGTAACCACTTAATCTGTGTTGAAGAGCAGCTATGTTTGTGTGCGTAAGAATGATCACCTCACCTATATACCATCCTCTCTCTGTGAAGGTCCTCCAGGCCACAGACCAGCTCTGCAGCGTAGAACACAGCCCGTGTCTCATCAAAGCCAGCCTCTCCCATGTGGTATATGTGGAACTTGAGGTCGCCCCCATTCATCAGGGTCAGCACCAGACACAGAGCATCCTTCGTCTCATACGCGTATGCTAAACTTACCTCCAATGAACACAGGAAAACCTTTTGTCACATTATACTGGCAATATCATGAGAAATAGATTACATACTCAGGTTCTCAGGAGCTTTTCGCTTACAAACTTTTGTCCCATAACTAATAACAAACACGTTCCAGGCATAAGATGAACATTGGGGGTAGCATTACAAAAATACTTTCTCATCCTAGAATGGCCGGGAGGTCGGTTGACCCTCCGAAAATAGAGGTAGCTAACATGCTGATTGTTCAACAGCTTAATGTGTTGATGAAAATGTGTGCTCCGCAGTAAAAGCTTGAATGCAATAGTTGTTTGTTTCCTTTCTGACTCCACCGGCGCTGGTCTGCCACCCTGTGGCCTGGAGTATTTTCTCTTATACGATAGGTGCAGAACCAACTCTTGACTACGGTCTCAAATAAGATCCAGTTTGGGTTCCCACACAACCAGTCAGTCATCCATAATGTGGGATAAGTAACCGAACTAAGTATTTGATCATCACCACACATCTGATCAAACGACACACGGGGGAGGGGGGGGGCTTATATCAATAGACTTGGACAAAAATAGGACTTCCCAAATGTACATGCCGAGCTGCGACTCTCCGTCTCATGGACGAGACACTCGACTTAGGGGGAGTTTGAACGGACGCGACCCGCGGTAAGAGGTAAACACGGCTGGGCCGTCTGCATACTTACTACAAATCTACTGTTGACCTTCTCTAGGATCTGCTTCTCATTCAAAGCCATGGACTCTCCTTTCCTCTTCTTGATCCTCTTCTTCTCCAACTTCTTGCAGGCGTACATCTTCCCGGTGGCGCGCACCTGACATGCACAGACCTGGGTAGGAGACGCGCGCGTGGCACCGAGGTTATGAGCACACTACCTCATCACAGTAGACACACGCTTCATCTAAATATCGACTGTTTGACCAAATAAACACGCTGGTCATTTCACTCAAAAAGAAGACAAGCTAACAGCGGCCATTTCCTGAAAACACACAAAGACACAGTTTGACCATTTTTTATAATGTTACTGCGAAATACTTTATTATCCTCTCCTTCAATATGATTACAAATGAATGTGAGCTTTAATGGAGGAAGACACAAAAAGAATCCTTACCTCACCAAAGCCGCCCTTCCCTAATACCCGGTACTGTCGGAATGTGTTCTTGGTGACTGGTTGTCTGTGAGAACAGATACGTGGTCAACACAACACAGGAACACAACACATTGCATATTTGAGAAAATCTACTAAACTGTCAACATCCAAAGAACAGTATTGCATCTGAACATACATATCTGGCTTTATAAGAATACAGCCTGACTAGACCCCTACAGGTCCTTTAAATAGGGTGCCATTGGGAATACAAAGTGTTGAGACAGCATGGGTGAATGTAAATTGCTGTGAACAAAGACTTTTAAATTATATATATTCTCACTCACACTCACACACACACACATCTGAAGATTGTATGTTTGATTACTTTGCACACCAAACAAATGACCTAATATTGTTGTCATTTCTTCACCCAGACCTCTATTGTACAACCCACAGAACGATCTGACCAAATCTAATGCAAAGAAGCAAAAAACAGACACAGGCCAATCCTTTCTCACAGCAATGTATGCCTCTTATTTTTACAGGAATACCAGTACACAACCCTGCCAAGCGAGCGGATACATCTGTTCATGTACATGAATATAGACACTACCGGTAACATATATAAATAAAGAAATCTGTTCCACAAATAACTTGCTTGAAGTACAGTAAAGTTTTGCTTGGACAAAGTTCCTAAAATTGACTTAATGAATAAGTATGTGTAACACACTAAAACTGTAGGGTATACCTCAAAATTACACAATCAATAGATCTCTTAGGTGTGTTATATGTAGTTGTCTTAACAAATCTATGCAACAAAGTCCTAAAATATTTATCTAGCCTAAACCCTACAGACAAAATAGCAGAGCAGATCTTAAGATTCCATAAACACTAAGAGGAGGTTCAAATAAATAAAACACATTAATAGACAATTTTTTTGGCAAGCGTAGCGAATAAAGAAATCTGTTCCACAAATAACTTGCTTGATGTAGAGGCCTGAAGGTTTTGCTTAGATAAAGTTCCTAAAATATATTTAATGAATAAGGATGTGAAACAAACTAAAACTGAAGGGTATACCTCAAAATTACACAATTAATAGATCTCTTATGTGTGTTGTATGTAGTTGTCTTAACAAATATATGCAAGTCCAAAACAATTACCTGTCTTAAACCCTACAGACAAAACAGCAGAGCAGATCATAAGATTCAATAAGTACTAAGAGGCTCAAATACATAAAACACATTAATATAACTTTTTTTTGCCAAGCGTAGTGAAGCCAGCTCAAAGGCCCAGCACAAGGGAGAACAGTATGAAAGAGGAGTGAAGAAACCTGTCCTGTAATCCCTTAGACTGTGGTGAGATCTTCTCAGGATGTTATGGGTTTGTCTGTGTATATATCTGTGTGCACCTGTGCAAAACCCATGCTAATGTTGGATCCAGGAAAATAGTTTTTTCTTGAAGACAAAAAAGCATACAAAGGAATTTGAGTATTCGGGCATCTATGGTCTGAGAGTCCTTCAGGTGCCTTTTGGCAAGCTCAAGACGGGCTGTCATGTGCCTTTTACTGAGGCGTGGCTTCCGTCTGGCCACTCTATACCATACAGGCCTGATTGGTGGAGTGCTGCAGAGATGGTTGTCCTTCCAGAAGGTTCTCTTCTCTTCATAGAGCAATGGTGTCAGTGCAACCATCGGGTTCTTGGTCACCTCTCTGACTAAGGCCCTTCTCCCCCGAGAATTTCATCCCGGTACCTAACAGCAGTCCAGGTACCATTGGCTAGCATGTGGAGGTCTGTGCGACCCTTCAAGGATATGCCTCCCCAGACCATCACTGACCCACCTCCAAACCGGTCATGCTGGATGATGTTGCCGGCAGCATAATGTTCACCACGGCGTCTCCAGACTCTTTCACGTCTGTCACATGTGCGCAGTGTGAACCTGCTCTCATCTGTGAAGAGAATGGGGCACCAATGGTGGACCTGCCCATTCTGGTGTTCTTTGGCGAAGGCCACTCAAGCTGCATAGTGCTGGGCTGTGAGCACGGGTCCCACAATAGGATGCCGGGCCCTCATGCCACCGTTATGGAGTTTGTTTCTGACAATTTGGTATTAGCCGTTCTTTGTTGTATGGCTCTGGCAGTGCTCCTCTTGTTCCGCCTTGCACAAAGGAGCAGACACCAGTAATGGCCCATTTTCTGGTATTGCCTCCATGCTCTTGAGACTGTACTTGAGACACATCAAACCATCTTGCAATGACACTTATGGATGTGCCATATTGGAGGAGCAGCACTACCTGTACAACCTAATTGGGCAGCAGGTACCACCTTGTGCTACTAGTGGGGACAAGGACACTATCAAAATGCAAAACTAGAGAATAATCAGTAAGGCAGTAAAAGGAGAGAGCAACTGTCTGTGGCCACCACCTGCAAAACTATTCTTTTTTGGGTGATTGTCTTGTTGTTGCCTCTCCAGTGCATCTGTTGTCACTTTTATTGGCGCCAAAACAGGTGACATGGATTCACAAATGCTTATGCTTCCTAACTGGACACATTTATATTCCTGAAAATTGACTTGGTTTTATACTGTAATGATTACATGTTCCATTTTCAAGCAGTGAATTTTTAGGGACCCTTTTTTGGCTGGATATCACCACTTTCACAACCCATGGCCCAAAATCACAGTCTGCATCTTTAATAATAGGTGTATAAAGAAAACTGAACCACCAATTTGTTCTCTAGCCCCACAGTCTTTAAGAGTGAGAAACCATATAACATCGTACCTCTCAAGCCATTTCCACTGAAGGAATCGGTTATAGTACATGCTGTCAATGTAGTCTGCAAAGGGAGCCACACTCAGGTAGTCATGGATCAGCCTAAAACAGAAGACAGAGACAAACACAGTCAAAACGAATTCAGCCCATCTAGTTTTCCTGGTCAGGAAAATCATTTAGGCCCTATTCATCTACCACGCTGCTACACCATGAGCCTATTTTTCTGACTACTAATTGTCCAAATATAAATGTTGACCACCAGAAAGAGCACGGTCAGAACGTGTGTGTTCAGGTTTGTAGTAATGTTGGAAGGTAGAAGAGGGGGTGGTTCATTAGCAGACAAAATGATCAGCAGCCATATTCTCTCCTCAGGCCACTGACGTGCACAGTGTTGGATAGACCACTGTTCAGAAGATTTTGCACAATGCAGTAGACACTGACATTCTACCTCTGTCCATATTTCATCACTGAATATTACCAGTTTTTTTAAACTGACTTCCTTCAATTATGAAATCCCCATTCCAAATGCTCAATGAGTACATTAATGAATTGTGTTATACGTGACAGTGCTTCCTGGTTACCAAACAGACACTAACTCACTTGGTGCATTCATTGAAGAGTTCTTTGCAGGGCTCCTGCTCCTGCTCCAAACTCTCTGTAAACTGGCCCACCATGTCCTCCCCCAACTCAGGGACGTGATCCTCCGACTACAGGGCAAGGGAACACAGCACAGTGTGAATTATGTATATATGACATCATAGAACCAGATTAAGTCCATTCCTGGATTACAAAACATGCTCAATGGGGTATCTGCATTGAAAAAGGATTTTGTTTTTGTCCAGGAATAGGTTTAAGCTGGGTCTGGGTAATCATATGTCACCGTTATTGAATGTCTGTCCTTAAACCACTCACTGCCTGGGTATAGTGCATTTTATTTCATACCTTTGGGTGGAAGTACTTGTCTAGGAGCTCCTGAGCACACTCCCTCCTCTTCTCGTCTGGACTGACTTCATACTCCGCCTGTAGGGGTGGGGTCAATGCATAATTCAAGCACAAGCACCCACACACACAAACCTGTTTAGTGACAGCTGCTCCAACAGGTCCATTCTACCTTCACTGAAAATGTGTGCAAGACTTTCTGTACTACCACTGGCAAATATCACTCATCCCAAATTATTGTAAGCCATTATTCACCAATGTGCTTGGGGGGGGGGGGGGGGGGG
>JACXGK010009820.1:0-19184 GCA_016801125.1 Novumbra hubbsi
CCATGCAGTACTGGTCCCCATAACACTGGTCAAGCCAGTGGGCCCATGCAGTCCTGGTCCCCATAACACTGGTCAAGCCAGTGGGCCCATGCAGTACTGGTCCCCATAACACTGGTCAAGCCAGTGGGCCCATGCAGTACTGGTCCCCATAACACTGGTCAAGCCAGTGGGCCCATGCAGTCCTGGTCCCCATAACACTAGTCAAGGTCTGTCATGTAGGCTAACACCACCACACCGTTTTGATAACCAATTAAATCTTGTCAGAACAAGGTGATGATTGTCAGCATATTTGCTTCAGTTATCTTTACCAAAGTGTACATACTGTACATCATGGAGAACTTCAGCTATACAGTAGTGTAAGGAAAAATACTTTCATTCTGTGTGTTTTGAAATGATGTATCGATGTGTCATAATAAGCTATAATCATAATCGTACAATTGTATGCTTGCGCCTTAATAATGTATAGCCATATCATGAATGCATTATTAACAGCCAAATGAAACTGCTTAAAGCATGAACAAAACAAGTAATGATATGTGGGGTAATAAAGCAGAGAGCGAACGAATAACAAGAAGCGCATAGGGTGTACAAGAAAGACCACGAGACCACAGAAAGACGCATCCAGGTTCGAGAACACCAACTCCCAACAGGAAGAAGTCGCACAATCAGAGACTCAGTTCAGCCAATCAGAACACTACGCACACCACTTAACGTGAAGACGTACAAGAAGATTTGACCAATAGGGCTCCCTTAAGGAGAACCTATAAATTTGAATGTATCTAAAGAAAGCGCTCTCTTTTTCCCAGCTGTTCCCAGCCGAAACAAGAGCCGTGCACGTTCGATAGGGATATGATACTCCGGTTAATAAATACGTTGATAATTTCTATTTGGACAAAGTCGTCAGGGTAATTTATTTCTTAACAGTAGTTATATGCATCATTTCCCGGGCGTGCTAGTTAACTAACTGCATCAAGAAACCAGATTACAACCTGAAAGATGTACAGCTGATGTCCACCTTAAAAATAGCCAATGAATTTAACACTTTATTTCAAACTAATAACGTTCAAAATCAAGACAAAAAACCTGAGCTTTTACGGACATGTCCTGGTGTATGACTCCTACTACGTCTTACATCCAACTGATCAGTATTGATGCCAGATACGCCCTTCATTATCCCGTCATTCTTTCACCTCGATGTTGCAACATTTGTGTCACATTCGCAAAAGCACAAAATTCACTAACTTTTTTGCAGTACTTAAAATTGCTTTGCAATTCCTTATGTTCCCTATACTATTCCAGAAATATGTTGTCTTGTAAAGTGAACGTTATAAAATAAGATTTTAATAACATTATTAGTCAGTATATTATAAATATTTATAATATTCTTTAGATTGTAAAGTCACATTTTAATAGTATGTGCATATCTCAAGATAATTTGGTATATTGGTTATTGTATGAATTGGATATTTTCTACATTGCATTCCCGATAAAATCACGATTAAAGAAACATTACAAGATTATTTAATTTTCATCATCCGATCCTTTTAGTGGTATTACATTGGCCTGATAAAAAAAGTAACAGGCATCGCATTTGTTATATGCAACGCCGTAAAAGCACATTAACGTAGTAAAATCAACCATGTGTAGCGAACAAGTGATGATTGGTTGTATTCTGAATAATACATTTCACGCTAGTTAGAAACTTACCCTGGCTTCCCTGCCGCCACAAACTCTTTAACGAAGAGTTCAATCAACCCATTATTGGTCTCATTGTCATTGCAAAAGCGTATGCGATGTTGTATTTACCCATATTTTAAAGGAACACAACATTTTAGAGCCACGGAAAACAAATTGCTATGTATCCCAGGGCTACAGCAGGTGATGGGCGCGTTCAAATTGTATACAAATACAGGCTTCATCTTCAAATGTAAGCTTCAATATCTCCTACAATAATAATACGATGACAAGAATATATCCTTGACCCCGCAGAGGGCGAGGAATAATGCTCCCCTTTTATGTTTAATTATTAACATGTTTATTTTATGAATTTGACGTAACTTTGCTATTCCTGTAACTCATGCATTGTATATGCCATGAGAGTATTCTTGATTGGGAGATATGAAGAATAATACAAAACCCTTTTTTTTCTAAATTGGAAGTTTCAAAATCTGACTGCAACGTGGAGGGAGACAGGCACAGACCTGGAAAATGGGGAAGCAGCGCCTAGGTGCAGTGATTAATGCGGAATACTTCCACCTGTGCTCGTTGGCCACCAGGCCCCATCCCGGCTGTAGCCACAGCATGGAGCCAACGGGGGAGAGAGGGGTAGAGAACCACAAGCCAGGAAGACTGCAGACACGAAGGGAACCCGGTACAAACCACTGCTAACCCAACTGTGTTTTCCCCGAACAGAGTCCAGTGATGACGGGAACACCCCTTACCCCTTATGTTTTTCTGGCCTCACTTCAGTTGTTTTTTGGATTTCCCCTACCTTGATCTGACGGTATACCCAAATAAAGACATTTCGTTTGTTAGCCCCGGTTACCTTCCTCTCTGGTGCCTTGATTTCATTTCCCTTACACCCTGGGCTTTCCACAGCGCTTTCAAAAGCTCCTAAAATAGATATGCCATGATTATAAAACCTATATAAGCTGTATTGTGTGAGGGCAGGGGAACAATGCACACTATATTTTGGGGGGGGGGTGTAAAATGTATAAATGAGAAAGTTCCTACAAATATAAAAAATGAAGACGCCCACTGACCAAGAATATATTGTTTTTATAATCATGGTATACCTATTGTAGGAGCTATTGAAATGAAAACGTTAGGTCACACTTAGAAAATTAAAAAAGAAAAGTGTGTGCATTGTTCACCACTGTCCCCTGATACAAAGTATATTGTTTTTATAATCATGACACAGCTATTGTAAGAGCTATTACAAAGTTCAGTCAAATATTGAAACTTCCAGTTCTTTTGCAAAATAAAGGGGAAATGCACACTAGAAAACGCAAAACTAGAGAAGAACCAGTCAGGAGAGAACCTTAGTCATTGTCCACCAACTTCAAAACCGTTTCCTGTTTTTGGAGTTGTCTTGCTGTTGCCTCTCTAGTGCACTGGTTGACCCTTTCATTTGCACCAAGTGGCATTGATTCTAACTGAATGTATTGATATCCCTGAAGTTTAATTGACTTGGTGTTATACTGTAATGATTAGGTAGTTCCTAGAATTCATTAATGATCCACTTTGGTGAGAAAGTTACACAACAATGCATCCAATTTGGCTAGCTTTTTAAAAAAAGAAAATAAACCACTACTTTGTATGCTATGTGTCAAAACTTGAACATGCGCAGCTATCTTTGAGAAGTGTTTTTCTTAGACACATTTTGATTCATGTTCATTGTACAACAGCTGGAGACCGGAATATGATTAGACCAATTCTTGTTTAGATTGCTCCAGCCTGTATTCAGCATTGACGGTTATACAACCAATCTATTCCCTGCATTGTTTAAGACACACCCTTCTAATTTGAAGGAAAAAGGGCAATGTCTCATGAGGAAAAGTAAAACTAAAAGTGATAGAGTGATATAGATGGAAGAGTAAAATACATTATTCTTTAATTTACTTTGTTGGTTTGTTGGTTGTGTTGGTTTATAGTAGGCAAAGGAAAGGATTTGACACTTTCTTATATTTAAATATGCTTTTATATAATTTACATGTCAAATAACCTTTTACTGACATTTGTCATTCCTGGGATTCCATAGGCATGTGCATAAATGGACAATGTGAAGATAACTAACTAACTAACTAACTAACTAACTAACTAACTAACTAACTAACTAACTAACTAACTAACTAACTAACTCTACAGTATTGTAAGGGTACACTGATCAATTTCACCACATGGTGGGAGTAAAGTACCGAGTACAATTTCCATCTTTCTCATTTTCACTGATAAAATGCAGGCTCTCTAAAAACACTGTGGGTTACTAGGTTCACTGTGTGTACTTCTCATGCCATCTTAGTACCCTAAATGGCCACTAACCTTGACAACAGCCTTTTTCTTTATCATTCTGATGAAATAGCCTCACCTCAGTGGCTGTGTGAATGGCAGTGATCATGACTGGAGTGTCTATTTGTGTGTTTACAGAGGATTTCTGGAAGTGATACTGTTTCTCTCTTTGTCAGTGAGTCAGTCAGTCTGACTGGTAGGTCCAATGTTTGTCCATGTGTCTTTGTTATGGAAACAGTGGTAAGGTGTGGGGAGACTGGGTGTCTTTGTTATGGAAACAGTGTTAAGGTGTGGGGAGACTGGGTGTCTTTGTTATGGAAACAGTGGTAAGGTGTGGGGTGACTGGGTGTCTTTGTTATGGAAACAGTGTTAACGTGTGGGGTGACTGGGTGTCTTTGTTATGGAAACAGTGTTAAGGTGTGGGGAGACTGGGTGTCTTTGTTATGGAAACAGTGTTAAGGTGTGGGGAGAATGTGTTTTCTGAGTGGTCATTTGAAAGGCTTTTTCTGATGAACCATCCAAAACTCTACCTTTCTGCTGTGTTTGTCATGGCTGATGTCTGCAGTTCACATTAGTGTGGCTTACGAAGGGCTCTATTTATACCACGGCAGTTCAGTGTTACAGTGTGATTTGTATTTACCAGTTCCATTCATTACCGGTATTCATGCTACCGAACAGAACCCCCCTCTATGTTGTTAACATGTGCCTCGGGTGCTCAGCGCAATTTGTTTCATACAACCCTTGATTACTCTGGATGAACTAACCCTCCCCACCCATCTCAACATGTTGGTCTGAGTTCAATTATGGTGGGTGTAAAGGAACAACTGGTAACCAACAGCCCTGAGTGGGAGGGAGACCCTCACTCCAAACGGGAACATCGTCTTCAGTTCTTATTTTGATTTTCTTTTATTGCTTGTTTTGTTTTGAAGACCTTGAAACAAAGACCACCGAAAAGTCCTCATCCCACACACAGTAACATCTGCATACAACTGAGTGGAACAAAGTCGGTGAGTGTTATGACTCATGCTCCAGTTGATACAAGACGGAGGTTAAATACACTGCCGAGCTATGAACGTTTCACACTGCAGGCCAAAATGCGAGTAAATGATCTCAATGTATTGCTGCTTACCAATCTTATGGTTTATCTTAAGCATAAATGACATTTCTATTAACCCTTCTAAGGTCTAAGGCCTTCTTGGGATGACCAAAATCCGCCAGCACTATCTTGACCTTATGACCTCTCAGGAGGTCATCCTTTATATTAGAATTATGTCCAATATTTTGTGGATTCTCAAAACTCTTAACTAAAAGGAGGATGAATATATAACATTGTTAGAGAAGAGTCCATTAGTATATTGGTGAAAATGTGTGAAGAGAATATAAAAACGTATGTTGACATGTAGTTGTTTTTATTGAGAAGCACAAAGTATACTCCTACGGGTAGGTAATTTGAACATCCCCTGGGGTTCAAAACTACTCTAAGTTGTTTATTGTATGAGCATGTAACATAATAAACAGAAAAACTGCATTTATTTTTCAAAAAATGTAAAATATTAACCAAAATTGTAATCTTGGGGTCCTTAATGGGGGATAACTTTATATAAAAATCAAAAATCAGATATGATTCGGATCAAATTAACCACAGATGAAAGTTTTTTTGATGAAATCATGAAATACAGTGTTTTTGTGGTCAAGATTTGGAAGGCTTCTACTTTACAGAAATACACATGCTATATGTCATTCTTTGCATCAGACTGTCCCCTACAACATGGAAAAGGTAGGCTTCCATAATTAATAATTCCGGAGATATAAATAGAAATGTAACAGGTGCGCTTTTAAACACAAAATTGGGTCTAACGGCCTTCACGGTTTTTTGGTCAAGGTTTGGAAGGCTTTGACTTTACAAAAATACACCAACAACCTGTCATTCTTTGCAGCAGACGTAAATTAATAATATTGGAGATATGAATAGAAATGTAACAGGTGAATTCTTTAGTTTTTTTTGTGTAAGTATTTTTGTGGTTGATATTTGGAAGGCTTCTACTTCATAGAAATACACAAACAACGCGGCATTCACAAGAAATTTGTCCCTTCTATCTTTAACCCATCTGGAGAAATGAATAGAAATTTAACGGGTGCAAATTTCTACTCAATGTTGCTGCAGGAACATGGCTACAGTAACATGGGACACAAATACAAAATGTGTAACAATCAAATGAATGAAGTACTTTGTGGACATTGAACATGCACTGCCTTGGACTATGAATTGAATGCACAGAATTGTGCCTGTATACTCACACACCAGGAATGTAACGTCTGGAAACCACTAAAAGCATTATGGTGTTTTGGTACAACAGGTGTACACTCATTTCCAGTGGTTTGCAACAATTCCAATAGTGTGCTGCACTCCCAGTGGTATGCTGGACTTCCTGTGGTATGCTGCACTTCCAGTGGTATGCTACACTTCCAGTGTTATGCTGCACTTCCAATGTATGCTGCGTTGCCTCGCAACGCAGGGTTGGAGTGGATGTTGCAGTATGTTTTATGTGTTGAACGCATTTGTTTTATTGAACATGTGCATCAAATTGTTTGCAGGAAACTATTTGTTAGAATAATGTTGCACACATACGTTGTTACATATGTTGCACACATACCCAGAAGATGCATGAGTAACGTTTAGCAGAAATTACACAGTAGGTTTGATTAATGAGCAAGCAGGAACTGTCCAGTATGGTAAACAAACAAAATGGCGGTTGGTTATAGTGGTGTAAATCCATCAAAAACAACGCTTACTACATGCAATTAAACTTAACGGAAACAACATAATTTACCACTAGAACATGGCTGCTGCTAATTGATTTGAATTGACATAATGCTTGGGATTTGAGGAGCACATTACACCTTTAAAAAAGCGAGAGGTAAGTAAGAGAGACAGAAACACTCGTTGCAGTGGATGCATCAATTCAGTCTACAAGTTAAGAGGTCCTAATGACAGACGCACATTTTTTCCCACTTTTTATAACAGATGTCCGTATTAATTCATCAAATTGCAGGTGCTTTGTATGCTGGAACAGTGTTCTAGAGTGTATGAATGTGGGCGGGTGGCCAACAAGATTGCACTTTGAAGTGATTGTTTGACAATCAAATGAAAACATCAAGACTGGTCATGATTACAGTGCCTACAAAGAGTATTCAGACTCCTTCACGTCCTCCACATTTGGTTATGTTATAGACTTCATTTATAGGGCAATAAATAGATATTTTTGCCATCAGTCTACACACAATAGCCCATAATGGCAAACCAAAAACGTTTTATTGAAGACTTGTTGAGAAAGAAAAACTGAAAAAGCTTGTGCATAAATACACAGATGAGCAATATTACTATGACCACCTGCCTAATATTGTGTAGGTTCCCTTTTTGCTGCCACAACAGCCCTGAACCATTGCGGCATGGACCCCACTAGACCTCTGAAGGTGGGATGTGGTATCTGGCACCAAGACGTTAAGAACACATCCCACAAACGTTTGATTAGACTTCTTCTATTGCTTCCAGTGCTCCACCTTCTTCCATTGCTACACCTTATTCCATTGCTCCAACTTTTTTCATTGCTCTACATTCTTCCAGGGCTTCACCTTCTTCCATTGGTCCACTTTCTTCCATTGTTCCATCTTCTTCCAGTGCTTCACCTTCCTCAATTGCTCCACATTCTTCCATTGCTCCACCTTCTTCCATTGCTCCGTGGTCCAGTTCTGATGCACACATGTCCATTGTAGGCGCTTTCGGCAGTGGACGGGGGTCAGCATCGGCACCCTGACTGGTCTGCGGCTGCCAGCCTCATATTCAACAAATTGTGATGCATTGTGCGTTTTCAGCAATTTGAGCTACAGTAGCTGGTCTGCTGGATCAGATCACACAGGCCAGCCTTCACTCCCCACGTTCATCAGTGAGCCTTGGCCCACCCATGACCCTGTTGCCGGTTCATCGCTTTTCCTTCCTTGGACCACTTTTGATAGGTACTGACCACTGCAAAACCGGAAATGCCCCACAGAGAGGACAACATGTTCACTTGCTGCAGTGTTATCAGTGGTCCCAATGTTATAGTTGATCTGTGTATTTTGGCTCTTTCCCATGGACACTTTAATTTAAGATCAGATGCTCCCTTTGTCATTTAACTATCTAGGAGATGTCTCTAGAACTTGAATGGAGTCCAAATTGACTGTGTGGAAAATTAGAATTCACAATTGGAGACCACATTTATTAAAAATGTTTTCATTGATGTAGCCACCTTTTGCAGACATAAGAACACACTTGTGGCATTCAATCAGCTCAATGGCTTAAAGTTTGGAGACCCTTGGAGACCTGTGCAGGCCTTTCCATGATTTCAAGCCTACCATCTTGTTCCTTTCTTCTAAGGTTTTTCTGACATAGCCTTGAGGGATGTTTTGGGTCATTGTCTTGCTGTAGGACAAAACCCTGACTAACTAGATATACATCAGAGGGTATTGCATGGCGCTGCAACATTTGTTGATAGTCGTTTAGGTTCAGGTGGCCACTCACTGTGCAAATCGCCGACTCTGGATCCAGCAAAAGTGCCCCTGAACACAACCCTGCCTGATGAACTGAACATTTCATGTTGATTCATCTATCCAAAAGATCTTCTACCAGACAAGCCTCTTTTTCTTTCTTTGCCATCTTAGCAATTACTTTCCCTACTGCCACTCGACCTGTCAAACCTGCCGGTCGATGTCTTCTCTTCACAGTTGGAACTGAGACTTGCTGATTTCGACAAGTGCTAAGCTGCGCTTGAAGCTGTTGTTCATGAAGCCACATATCACACAAGCTGTTGACTCTCCGGAACTTTTCTTATTCTGTTTCAGGCTTTGGGCCTGCCAGACCTCTTCCCGTCAATGTTTCCTCAATGTTTCTTCAAGTTTCCTATGCATTTTGATGTAGGAAAACTGTGTAGGAAACTGTACTCACTGACCCCTTGACCTTTTTTGCAATTTCTCTACAGGAAAGACCTACAGTTTTAAGAGATGTAATGGCATGTCTGTGTTCTGTTGTTAATTGCCTTTTTCTGACCATTATGTTAGCAATATACTACCTCCTGCTTTACAGTAATGTCCAAATAATGCTTAAGAGGGTGTAGTCACACAGGTGGTTCTAAACCGCTTTTGTACAAACGGAGTGTTTGTAAATAATCAACCAGAAGGCACGCCACCTTACAAGGAGATACCTGATATCATCCTATACCAAACCGTAACACTCATTCTAACCCTTACCCTTACATTCATTCCAAACCTAACCCTAACCTGCCAGAGGGGTCCGGCCAGAGTTAAAGGAAATACAGCATATGACTATTATGATCTACATGCTTTTTATTAGCTAAGAGGGACCAGAAATATGTCAAAACAGGAACTCTGATGTACACTTCACAATATCGCAAAGTGCCAGGATGGTGTTTTTTCAAAAGCCTATTTCAAATTTAAATGCGGTAATGTAGCACCCAGGGAATGGCTGTTATAATCTTCCTTGAAAGGTAGTGGATTTTGTTTCGCATGCCGGCTGTTTGGGGACAGTGAGTTGTCACGTTCAAAGGCATTTAGCGGTATTGGTTACAGCGATTGGAAGCTAATTACCACTTAGTCGATTAGCATGTAGGATCTAAAAGCAATATAAATGTCATGCTCGTCTACAATACCCAGACAGCAGGTATTTACAAGTACATTTCCTAATGTTGACACTGCACTATTCTGTCTTTAACTTTCCCATTGACCAGCACTATTGGAGAGCCCCCCCCAAAAAAGCAGCTCATAAGAAAGGATGGTGATTTAGTAATTTCTCTGTTGTATGCTATGGCTGTACAACGGTAGTCTGCTTGACCTGTAGCCCAGAGGCTTCCAAACAGGTAGTCCCACTCAGGCACATACGCAAATGGACGCACAAAGACAAACGACACATACGTACGAAAAAGACTCACAAAGAAACCCTGGTCCATAACTGACACAAAGTAGCTGGATCGATTTTGAATAGTTTTTTTTTATTAATATGTGCTGATACAGGGTCGAGCTGATACAGGGTCGAGCTGACCTGCGATGACAGAGAAGCACCAACCCCTTCGGCCCAGACAGACAGCTGTCAAAAGCAATGACCATGAGGAAAGAATCACACATCATTCCCCATAATGAAAGAAATAAAACGACTGAATTCACATCCACCTCTCTTCACAAAGGATTCAGCATTACAGGACAAATGAATCAGGGGGAAAAAAACAACCAAAAAACATTGTAGAAAGCTGGGAGAAGTACTGTAAAATGGCGTGTTCCACACATTATCATCACCCCATTGGCACAAGGTTGATACTCCCCGCTGTTCCTACTGACCGTGATTGGATCCCGCCTTGACGAACCGTGCTCGTCGATCTTTCCGGCAACCAGTAACAGTTCACTTCCTCCCCACCCCCTGGTCTGCCTCAGTGGGCTATCTGGCAGGTCACTTCTGACGTCCGGGACTGCCTGCCAGGGTCCAGACCAATGACTATAGTGACCCACCCCCTGTAGACACCATTCCCCAGAGCGCGGCCCACGCGCACATACAGCTGTGCCCCCAACACGTGCAGCTGTGCCCATAACACATGCAGCTGTGCCCCCAACACATACAGCTGTGCCCAAACACATACAGCTGTGCCCAAACACATGCAGCTGTGCCCCCAACACATACAGCTGTGCCCCAACACATACAGCTGTGCCCCAACACATACAGCTGTGCCCCAACACATACAGCTGTGCCCCCAACGCGGCAGCTGCCCCACCAGCACAGCACCGTCTATATTCCACAGTGTGTCCCGGGTTTCCTGGGGCCCACGGATGTTGCGTGAGGCCACTCCCTCGACAGTTAGCAATGTACACATGCAGAGTTGCAGACAGAGTTCAGTTCAGAGGCAAACAGTCCGAGGGGCCCTGAGTGCCCGGGCAATGTAGAAATATTAAAGCATGCCTACATAAATGATTAGGTCAACTTCAGCCTTCTCCTACCTTCTATTGTTACGTGAAAGGACTTTAAACATGTAATCTGTATATTACGATTTTATAGGATCTCTAATTCCACTTCACAGCACATAGTAGATTAAGCTACCTAACCCGGCCGGACATGTATTCGTGTTAATACGCCTGCAGTGGGTGTGTTGTCTTTTTGTTCTTGGACCAGAGATTCTGTGTGTAGAATACCCAGCCTACCCTACCCAAAATTCCTGCTGTTCTAGTCCCGCCCTCTGTGTCAAAAATGGCCGTCACTTTGAGGCGTGGCTCTGCTCCACAGATGGATGGTTACCAACATAAAGAAAGGAAACAGCACAATCCTTGTCACCTCGTTTTGTCATTATTATGCCTAAACATTCTTAAAATATGATATATGTACTGTAGCCATTGTGAACACTCAACAAGAGACCGATAACAAAATAGTACTACATTTTTATTGTTTATATTTCGATTTAAAAATCTTTCATAGGAATGCCAAGTCCCATTCCTTTGCATTCAAAAAAAAAAAACCTGCCTTGTCCAGCAGATGTGGCAGTTGATTTATATTACATCTAAATTATGCATAAACAGGGATAGGAGTTTGGAACTCTTTTCTTTACACACACACTTGCTACTCTTGGAAGGGGTTTGTGAGTAGAGTGGAGTTGATCCTGCCGGCCTGCTTAGTTGATCAATTGAAGCAGTTCTCTGATAGCCTCCTGACTCCTGAGGCCTCTACAGCAACAAATCATATCCTTATCTCTGCTTCCTATACAGCTTTGCAAGAATGTGCAGACAAACACAAACACGCGCACACACACCCATCCCTCCCAAACACACTAGCTGTTGCCCCCTGGCGTCCTCCGTGGCATCTCCTTGAGGACAGAATGGCTCGGCTCTACTCCCGTTCTCCGCCATGCTTCCGCACTAACGCAGAGGTCACAAGATAGGGGCCACACAAATCTGGGCAAGGAACAGTTCATTTGGAAGGGTCAACGGCAGGGCAAGGCTACCCGCACATCCCAGGGTCCCCTACTCTAACGGCGACCGTTCGAGCGGGGGGGGGGGGGGGGGGGGGGGGGGGGGGGGGGGATGGAGCAGCGGCCGACTGCCTCGAACCATAACCCTGTAACATCATCCCATCCACCAACACGCGGAAGCAGCCAGGGGCCTGGTGAGTTGTGCCCAGGAGCAGTGGGCCAGAAGTGAAAGAGTTTGAAAACGATGGGCTCCTTGTTGGCTCACCGGTAAATGATTAGCCAGCATTATTATCCTAATCAGAGAATTCAGGGGGATTGAAATGGGGGGGTTAAACTCCCATGGAGCAGGCCGCTTGGCCCTGCGCCCCTCCCTGTTGTATAATCACTGTAATTACTACCATACAGTACGACTCCACTGTTTATTGAGATATAAATCTGGTGCAAACACTGATTTTGACAAACAAATTAACTCCACACAACATTTGGGGGATGAAGGCTGGGCTAAAAGAGAGCCCATTAAGTCAAATGGGATGATAGGGTGAAGTACGGTGGGAGGGAGGCGGAGGGGGAGAGAGCAAGGAGGGCATGGGATTGGAATAGCGACACACAGAGGGACGATAATGCAGGTTCTCCACCTCCTGGCGAGAAGGTTTAAGTGGTGATGATGATGATGGATGATGGCAATCAGCATTGGGCATTTATTCACTCTTCTTGAAACCTTCTAATCAAAATACATTCAACTGTCTATTGTTGTCCACTGGTCAATGCTCCTGTGTAATTAAGTGTGCGCCGCAAGGCCAATGTTTAATTCCTATCTAATCTAATAACAAGCTAAATAAAATGTGCATATGACGGGATCATTATGTATAAACCTCAGAAAGCGTAGACCCACAGCAGCCTAGTCCAAGCAGGCCTTCCCCCCATGTTAAACCCAATCAGGAACACCAGCAGAGTATTGCACACACGCCCCCTTGGGAATGGCCAAGCCGCATTGGCCTGATACTGGAGTTGGAGCTTGAAGATTCTCCCTGCAAGAGGAATGGTGATGAAAGCTGATGTATTCGTCCTTCCATCCTCCACCCCCCAAGAGCCACGACAATTCTCAGTGTGCCCATTAGAAGTCTTTAGGATGACGTGGGACTCCCAGGCCCTAGTCAAATGTCACCTTGAAGTGGACGCTGGAGAATCCCTTCCCTCGCCAAAAACATACAGCACATTTGAACGCACTTCCTTCTGTATTCCCTTTGCACAGCTCAGCTATATACAGACAGAGATTTTGAAAAGTAAAAAAAGTAAAGCATGAATAAATGAACATAGAAATAAATATTACAAACAGATAAATAAATATAGAGATAAATAAAGCATTAGAAAAAGACATAAATAAAGCGTGAAGGCAAAACTCCTGCTTTTTAAGGTTGTGACAGTCTTGAGGGGGAAGGAGCCTCATGAATACGTCTCTGGTTTGACGGATGGTTTCTTTCTGGAATCACTTGCACACAGGAACGCCACATTCTGACTACATGATTGGTACCATCACTCAAGCCCGCATGTCATTCTGAAACCACTCTCAGGGTCTCAAATGCCACCTTATTCCCTATGTAGTGTACAGCATTTCCACACTAAACGGGGGGAGGCACAAGTAGCGCACTACATAGGTAGTACGTACTATTGTGGACAGCCCACGTGTCTTTGTTCCTTGCTCAAGCTCCGACGAGGCAGCTTGTAATGTACACATTGGTACCTGCATCCTCATAGAAACAGCCGGAATCAGCTGGTTTTCTTAGTTGTTGACCTGTAAGCTAAAATAATAGGCTTTCTCGTAGATGAGAGGCTAACTCTCCCTTCATCCAATGTGCGTTCAATTCACACAACAAAAATATTGGTTTTGGGACTTACAAAATTCACACGCGTATGGTACATACACCTGAACATACTGCATACCCCTTTGAACACACACACCCACACACGCAGTCTTTTCACGCACAAACAATTGCGCATACACACACACAAAGAATCACATAAGTCTTTAGGATAATGCTGAAACTATCTTTTAGAAACAGCAAAATGCCAGAGGATTTGATAGAAAACAAATGTGTATCTGACTTGCTAAAACCCATCACACTAAGTTGATGTCATCTAGTGATATCTAGGATCAAATCCTTCAAACAATACATTATGGCTGCCGTCCTTAAACCACAATGCATGTGAGTGCACGTGATGAGGCACAGTATGACATGTAATGACATCTACCCCCCCCCCCGCCCCCTCCCCATTTGAGTGCACGTGATGAGGCACAGTATGACATGTAATGACAGCTACCCCACCCCCCTCCCCCCCCACCCCCTCTCCCCATTGCCCACGCTGAGCACTTCCTGTCTGGGAAGGTCACAGGTCAAACATTAACAACATGTAATGGATTATATTACATACTGTAAAATTGTGCCGGGACTTTTTTTTCCTCATCATTTTTCATTTCTAAGCAAAATCTACCACCCATCATGTTCTTTCTCTTTCTCTCTCTGGTTCCATGTTGGAGGTGTTTTCACTGGATCACACAGCATTGGTCAGGGCAAAGAGAGGTAGAGGAAGATGGGCAGGGAGAGACAGTGTATCATTCAGGTCACAAACTCCAAAACATTTTATTTTTTTCTTTTGTTGTTTTGTTGCAGTACAAGAAGTCTGTTATTCCTAATATTTGTTACTTTTTTGTTGCTTTTGTTCGTAGTTTTTTTGTTTCTATTTACACAGTAGGAGTAAAGTTAAGTACTTTGTTTGTGCGGTTCATATTTACAGGGTTAGACTTGAGTTACGGCTGAAGTGGTTGCAACATTTGGAGTCCCTTCAGTCTCAACCATACACAGGTGACTTGCCCACGTCCATTCAGCGGGGCATCCATTCTTAAAAGGTACACAATATGTCCTTTATTTAAACCCCTTGGTGGTAACACAGAATGTCCCCAAGATAATCGTTTCCTCCAAAGCTAGTGAGGCATTCTTGTACTTTTCAAATGTCTGAAGAAAATAACAAAAAAGCCCAAATAAAAAAGTCCTTTCCTGAAGTCCTTTCCACAAGTAAAGCTCCGCTTCTTGACCCGTGACCCACAAACACACATCATGTCCTGTGGTGTCTTTCCCTGGAGGTTCTGATACCCTCAGTCGCTCCTCTGTTTCTGTACATAAAGAGTCAGTTCACAGCGAGATAAAATAAAGGCAACTACTCTGAGGCTGCTCCCACTGCCTTGTCGAAACAATTGTTCTGGCTCCTTTTTACTCAGATGGAGGGGGTGTTGTT
The DNA here is from genome assembly GCA_016801125.1 of Novumbra hubbsi. Taxonomy (NCBI): domain Eukaryota; kingdom Metazoa; phylum Chordata; class Actinopteri; order Esociformes; family Umbridae; genus Novumbra; species Novumbra hubbsi. The sequence goes on from JACXGK010009820.1 coordinate 15,297, forward strand.
TTCAACGTCTGATGTTCAGAAACAAGCACTTCTGTGAGTGAATAAATGAGAGTGGGTGTGTATGTCTGTGTGTGTGTCTGTGTGTGTGTCTGTGCGCAAATGTTCCAGATTCTGTTCTGGCTCGGAAAAGGTATTTTTGGCAACACTGAAGTATTTCTCCGGGATATTTTTTATGGTATAATGGCCTGCTATTTCCCCTGTCTCCTTAGCTAACTAAGCTGATCAAATGATGAATGAACAATGACAACGAGCGTTAAAGTGGGAAAGAGAGAAAGAAACTAGGAAAATCCTGACAGTTTCTCTAGAGGAATGTATGTAGAAACTAGTAAATAAAAATAACTTTTACTAAAGTTGAGAAACTCTTTAGGAGTAAATTTAAGGGGTCTGTTGGATAGGTACATTCAGAGTGCTGGACTTGGCATCTGTCTGCTGTGTGCCAAATTATACAAGGGATCTAGAAGACAGAGAAGACAGCAGGTGCATGTTCCAGAGAACAACACAGCCGTCCTTCATCTCAAGCAGACGTGGGAGGGTCTAACTGCTGTCGCGGAGACCACTAAAACTCTCCTGAAATGGAAATTAGTTTGCTCTTTACGACAAATAAACAGGGAAAAAAGGCAACCAATCGAGCAGGAAGTAGAGAGGAGCGAGAGAGAGAGAGAGAGAGAGAGAGTGAGAGTGAGAGGCAGGTTCTTCCAGCCAGCCTTATTCCTCCTCATCTTGGTCCCCATCTGCATCCTCCGTGTTCCAGTCACAGGCTGGTGACCAGCTGCATCTGTCCGTCTCCCTCGCTGTGGGCGGGCTCCTGGCCCGGGTGCCCCTCCCCCTCCTTGCTGGGTCTCCTCGGTGTCGGGGCCTGGTAGAAGGTCTGCATGGGAGCCCCGCGGGAGCCCAGGGCCGGCCTCCCGGAGCTGTAGTAGAGCTCCTCGGGGGGCTGGGCCGAGCGGGGCGCCACCTCCAGGGGCTCCGGGCTGCTGTCTGGGTAAGGCGAGTCTCGCAGGTTGGTGATGCTGGTGTACAGGGAGTCCCGCGCCGGCGAGCCGCTCCCCTGGCCCCCGGGCCCCTGGCCCCCGGCGCTCTGCCCGCTGTGGCCGCTGTGGCCCAGGCTCTCCGTGAGGTCGGCCGTGTAGCTCTCCGACTCCTCCGGGTCCGACTGGTACAGGACCGACTGGGCCCGTTGTAGCAGCAGGGGCTCCTCCAGCGCCTTGTAGAGGAGCTCCACGTCCTGCGGCGTCCGCTGGCTCCCGCCCTCCCTGGGCAGGAAGTGGTCGTCGTCGTCGTCCAGGCGGACGCTCGGCTCCGGCGCCGCCGCCCCCAGCCCGCCGTGAGGGCGCCCCCGGGCCAGGCTGCCGCACACCCGTTCCCCGGGCCCGGCTCCGCCCCCGCGCAGGTTGTTGTGCACCAGCTCGGAGATGATCATCTTCTCGAAGGCGGCGGCATCGGACAGGTTGCGTCGCACGCCCCCCCCCCCCAGGGTCTCGGAGCCGCGCGGGTTGAGGAGGGGGGGCGGGCTGTCCGCGGGTCCGCCCATGCCCCCGCCCAGGAAGTCACAGCTGCCCCCGCCGACACCCCCGGGGCCCACGCCGCGCAGGGAGTAGCTGTTGTTGAAGTTCCCGTTGAGGGGCAGCGTCTCCATGCCACACGGGTCACGGGCTTTCGAAAGGGTCTCTGGCAAAAACACACAGACACACCCAGTGGTCATTGAATAGAACCAGAGAATATACGGACGCATCACAAACACCGCGCCACACACTGAGTTTTGTAAAGGGTTGTAGTAAGTGGACGTACTTGGATCACGGAAGGTTCCTTTAGATCCGTGGAGAGGCCGTAAAAAAAAAAAGAAAAATACTGGTGAGTCACTCGTGTCTCTATTTTATCACTTTCTATCACATTCTATGACTTTCATGATGTCTCACTCCTACCTCCCTTTCTTTCTTTCTTTCACCACTCTGTCGTCCTGTCACTCTACGTTGATATCCATCGTTCTCTACATGCAATCTCTTTTATTGCTACACATCATCCAACAAAACCCCAACACGAAATGAACCACTCAGACATTCAAACATAGAAACATGAAAAAATACAGTCTCAAAAACACTCAACTTGTAGCTTTGACATTGTAATCCACCCAACATTTACACCACACACACACAAAACCAACTCTGATATATTTACTGCTTTCTGCAAGCCTGTGATTCAGTTCATCCATAATGCATGTGCCACCATCTCATTAAGTAGAAGTAATGTTTATTTTACGACGCACCATCAACACACCAAAAGATCTTATGATTTTCTTTTTTTTTTGGTCAAAAAGTAATGGCATCGATATGTGACGCATTGCGAGGCATGGCTTCTAAAGGGAAACAGCATAGACAGTGTTGCTGTGTGGGTTTAATTTTTAATCCGTGGTATGATTTTAATCAAGTCTCGTCTTTAGTTGCAATGGTGGTGGTGATGAGGGAAGGGCTAATTAGACATTCTAATGAAGAACTCTTCCTACTTCCTCTCTGCGTTCTAAAAATGTCCCAGCCGCTGCCGAGCTTGAGACCATGGGCGTCAGGCTGCCTGACGCATTGTGAGGAGAATGGGAATATTTAAAAGCGCTGCTGTCTAAAAGTTCAAGCCTCTATGAGGACATACCGCAGGGCTGTTACTATAGTAACTCTACTGACACACAGCAGCCCTGTTACTAAGTAACTCTATTGACCCACAGCAGGCCTGTTACTATAGCAACTCTACTGACCACTGCAGGCCTGTTACTATAGTAACTCTACAGACATACAGCAGACTGTTTACTAGTAAATCATGGTACCTTATGCACACAGTAAACAACATAATATAGTGGTTTTCGCCAAGAGCATTATTTAAAATAATAATCAAAAATGTAATTCATAATAATTATGATAGTTCCTTGATTCCTCCACATCTTGCCTCTCTCTCTCAAATTACACTGGAGCCTTCATTACTTTTTGGGTTTGAGAGGGAGTTGTGGAGTAGTGGAAACAAGATATGATAATGTCAACATAATTTATTAGATTCCACATGGCCTCTCTTCTCACCACATTTCTCAAAACCCATTGGAATAGAAGGTAATCCAAAGGTACATTTGACCTTCTTATCCATTGGGTTTTTAGGAGAGGATGCGATGAATCAATCTAATGCAATAGAAATTCTCCCGAGAACAGAGGAATCATGCATGTGACAGCTATTAACATTTTACACAGCGATTGAGTCAGTAAGTGGCAGACTGAGTGAGCTAGCGTACAATAGCCCACACGCCTGTTTCTGGCGCTGATCCTCCCAAGTCTAAACACTTGTGACGATCTGAGATGTGTGGTTGGGTGACATGGCGATCGCTCCTCCTTACCCCCTAATAGCCTTGGAGGAGTCTAGGTTGTATTGCTTACAGTGAACCCCATGCGTCAACTTGGGGTTGCAACCACATGAAATTGCTAAACAGTCCCGTATATTTAAACATTGTAAAACTATTTCATAAAGAGATTAATAGAAATGATAAGAAAAGAAAGTTTAAATGTTCACGATTAGAAATTGTTATGACCTTATTACTGATAGATAAGACTCTCAGGAACAGATGTGTATCCCTTTGAACATAGAGTACAATAGCAGACATAATGTTATGACCCTATTGCTGATAGATAAGATGCTTAGGAACAGATGTGTATCCCTTTGAACATAGAGTACAATAGCAGACATAATGTTATGACCCTATTGCTGATAGATAAGATGCTTAGGAACAGATGTGTATCCCTTAGAACATAGAGTACAATAGCAGACATAATGTTATGACCCTATTGCTGATAGATAAGATGCTTAGGAACAGATGTGTATCCCTTAGAACATAGAGTACAATAGCAGACATAATGTTAT
>JACXGK010009821.1:0-19161 GCA_016801125.1 Novumbra hubbsi
GTAGGTTTCCCAGGCTCACATGCTCTTGGAATGGTAGGTTTCCCAGGCTCACATGCTCTTGGAATGGTAGGTTTCCCAGGCTCACATGCTCTTGGAATGGTAGGTTTCCCAGGCTCACATGCTCTTGGAATGGTAGGTTTCCCAGGCTCACATGCTCTTGGAATGGTAGGTTTCCCAGGCTCACATGCTCTTGGAATGGTAGGTTTCCCAGGCTCACATGCTGTTGGCATGGTAGCCTAGGGACACGCTTTATCACAGAGTAAAAACACATTACAATTTAATTCTCAAATTGCTGTTACTAAAATGTTGACCTTGTTCATTACATCTTTATTAAATACTCTAAAAGATAATTGCCTTCTCACACTCCTTCCCAATGTTGTAGTTCTGGATGTCTGCTGTTTCCACAACGATGCCTATTCCCTCCGGAGCCTTCATGCCAGTTTTCATACTGGGTAAGAGCCTAAGATCAGACCTGGGAACCTGAAAACGGTGTTGCTGGCATGTTGAAGTTTCATGTATTCATACATAACCTGGCGACAGATCTCCCCTGAAAGCAGAAATGAATGTAATTGGTTGCTGCTAGGGGGGACTTTTGAAACTGAATGCTCTGAAGTAGGCATTTGACCAAGGTTAGTGCTTAGTCCCTACCCTTCACCCTAAATCTAACCCTATCATTAATCATAACCCTAACCCTAATCTTAACCCTAAATCTAATTAAGTTCGGCCCCCAGATGTCAGGATTGCTACCTCCAGAGGACGAACACAACTGCAGAGCTGTAGCGAAACGATAAGCTTTATTGCAGATCAAAAACAAATAGCAAACAAAGGGCTACTTAAGAAAAACTCCAGGTGCTCCAACAAAACAGTTCAAACGAAACAAATGACGGTAGTAACCGACAGCAACGCATGACAGAAAAACAATGAACCAACAAACATCCAAAACTCAACCACGCAGAAATAGGTTCCCCAATCAGAGACAACAGTGTACAGCTGTCTCTGATTGGGGAGAACAAACCGGAATCAGAGTCAGGTCCTGGCTGTGAGCCCCAGCCACATAGAGAAATCTAGAGTCCACAGCCAGGACCTGACACCAGAACATGTTTGAGGAGGTGAAACTCCCATCCCATGTAGCGGGCATGTACCATGATGACCTCAACCTTTCCTGAAACAGTATCCCCTCTCCTTGTGGCTTCCAGGGGCGGCGTTTGGACGTCTGGTAGGGGAGATCATGGCGTCTCTCTTCCCAAACGGGATCTTGTTTGATGGGATAGTTTATCGCATCCTACCCGGTGGCTATGCTGTCATTGGTGAGTCTCCTTCCTGGTTTCCCTCCAATCATGTGCTCCCTCCTGGTCACTTGATCTCCCCAAGGTCCCGGTTAACCACGGCTCTCCCCAGGTGCGGCGGCCATGACCGGGGCTGTGACCCACACGGTCTCCACGGCGGTGATCTGTTTCGAGCTGACGGGCCAGATCTCCCACATCCTGCCCATGATGGTGGCGGTGATCCTGGCCAACATGGTGGCCCAGGGCCTGCAGCCGTCCCTCTACGACTCCATCATCCAGGTCAAGAAGCTGCCCTACCTCCCCGAGCTCAGCTTGGGACACATCAGGTACCCCAAACCCACTGTTTGATGTATTCCTGGATAAATGTAGGAGTTCGGGATGCAATGTCTGATACGAAAGCAACTCATGGTTCTCTTCTGGTTTGTAGGCCATACAGTGTTTGATCATTTAAATAGATGGTGCTAATATAAACAATCTTCCTGAAGATTAAAAGTGATTAAAAATAAGATTAAAATTAAAATTCTCCACTACAATAATCCATGGGTGAGGATCTCTAGAATGTCCTCACTGATGTTCCACTGTTGTCCTCCTGGGGAAGGGTGGTCCTCTGAGAGCAGATTACAGTGGACTTCTATCGAACATGTAATAACATCAGAGGGTACAAGGAGTGTGGTTGTTAGCGGTAACTTCTTCTGCTCCCTTAGTAAATACAACATATTTGTGGAGGACATGATGGTTCGGAAGGTGATCTTCCTGTCCTCCCAGTCCACCTATCGGGAGCTGGGCTATCTGCTGGGGTCCACCTCCCTCAAAACCATCCCACTAGTCGACTCTAAAGGTGAGAAACATCTCAACATGTATCAAAACACTACCAATCAGCCACCCACTCTCTCCTTATTGTTCTCTCTCTGTGACGTTTCCTCAGAGTCTATGATACTACTGGGGTCTATCGAGCGGACAGAGCTGCAGGCTATCTCTGATTGGTGGCTGTCAGCTGAAAGACGTGTCTTTGAGAAGAGTCAGGGGTCATCGGATCAGGGCTGGGAGTCCTTCACCTTAGTAGATGAAGAAGGAGTTGAGGTTACAGCATAGATGGATTGGTGATGGGTAGATGGATGGGTGATGCATGGAGGGGTGAATGGATGGTTGATGGGTAGATGGTTGAGTGATGGATGGATGGGTGATGGATGGGTGATGGATACTTGGAGGGGTGGATGGATAGATGGATGTGTGATGGATGGGTGATGGGTAGATTGATGTGTGATGGATGGATGGATGGATGGGTGATGGGTGAATGGTTGAGTGATGGATGGATGGGTGATGGGTAGATGGATGAGTAATGGATGGATGGAGGATGGGTGATGGATGTTTGTTGGATGGATAGGTTGAAGTATATATGGTTCAACCACCCCATCATACTTATTAAAGATGAATAAATGGGAAACATTTATCAGTACATTTATATGATATATTTATACATTTGTCAGTACATTTAGATTATATATTGATACATTTATCAATACTTTACAAATTAATGTTATCCAGAACGTTTTATTTGTTATCCAGACCTCTCCAGTTCAACACGAACCAAACGGACCGCTCTCACCCCCCAAGCCAATGGAGCCCTCCCCCAATCACACCACCTCAGGTGACATGACTTCAAACAAATAGTTTTTTCGGCATCAATGTTGATTTGTTAGTTTGCCATAAGCACTTAAACTGTCATAACCAATCAATCTGACAGCAGAATCAATATTAAGCTAACAGTTCTATTTAATGATTTTAGGCTTTGTTTACAAGCCCAAATTCAATGTTTAGAAAAAGTATGTGAGTGAGATTGTTCACCTAATTCGTGCACTTCTAAAGTCCATTCCATATCCTGTCTTCAGACAAGCGTTCTCTGCAGTCTGTGAGAAGAACATTTCAGCGACTATTTTCTTCTTCATCCTCCTCCTCAACCAGTCAGACTGAGACTCAGGTATATTTCCATTTCAACATAGAGATTGTCCTTAGTCGCTCAAATATATTAGAAGATTTTTCATTCCCATAATAGCCGTTATTTGGATTGGTTTGGTCCCATTAATCCTGAACATCTGTTTAAGATCAACCTTAAATGTTCTGCTTTCAACTGTTAGCATTTCACAGGATCAAAGTTCACGGGTGTGTGAAGGTAGGTGTGAACCCGGTTTTTCCATGACCGTGTCTGTGTACAACTCAGAGCCAGTCATGCACCAGGGACAATGTGACCGATGGAGTGATGGTACCAGGCTAACAACTCTCCCTCCAATTCAACCACACTAAGGGCTTGCTTTTATTGCATCACACTTTCCCAAATGTATCAAAGGAGGCGCTAGATTATTGTTGTGTGAACCCGAGACGCCCCCTTCTGAATTATCACAAGCCTCATTTCAGTAGAGAGGTTTAACAACAGCCTCTCCTCCTGGCCACTGAGGACCTGGACCGTTCTACACAGACACTGCGGTGGCTGAAGACACAATGACGCAAACGTGGGCTATGAAGAGCCCCTGGTGTGGTAACTGCAGGGCTGTACGCTGACCTTTTCCAAACGTCAGCCAACACCACCATGGACTAACTACACCCGGAGCTGTAGGAAGACCAAGGCCACCTAAGGCTGATCTAAGAGGAGGGGTCAGTATACCAGGGACGAGTTAAGATACTGAGGAAGACATGCTCTTCATCTGGCCACCAGACTGCTTGTTCACCACCCCTAACCGAATACCTGCATGTCTGGTTGCCTGTTCGGTCTTGTGCCGCACTGCCGTGGATGGATCTCTCCCGACACTCCCCGCCCCCGGTGATCTCACACACACACACAAACACACAGCTCACACACGTTTCCCGGCTGGCTCCTGCAGTCGTACTGACCCCACCCCCTCACACACACACACACACACACACACGAGTGTACACACCTCCCTCTTAGACGCATAGTGTCAAGTAGATTTCTTATTGTTCTGTGTTGTTTGTGTTTTGTCAGTTAGATTTCTTCTTTTTTTATACATTTGATGTGACTTTTCCTGCAGGATTGTTAGGAACTAGAAACACAAGTGTTTTGATACCCTGCTGCTCTATCCGTCTATCTGTACAGCACACAGGATGATTGACCTTGAGATTGGGAGCTAATGTAGGAACAGTAGCAGCTTCTGGCCACTAGGGGGACACATGCTCATGCTGACACAGTCATACGGAATTATGACCACAACACAACATTGATTATGTTACACTGTTTGTCCCCCTCCAGGAGACCCCTCCACCTCCACTCACCGAAACCATGTCCCCAGAGGAGGTAACGTGTCTCACTGACCCTGCTCAACATTTAACCCTTAACCCCTGACCTCTCAAATACCCTGGTATTTTAAATCAATGGATTCCATGCGAAATTAAACTAAATGAACCGTAAATGCCACTGCCTCTTTAGTGTCAGTCACCCTCTCTGCCTTTTGGTTGGCAAATGCAGATCAAAGGCTGGGAAGAGGAAGAGCTGGACCAGCCAATCAGTATGGATGAGATACGCATTGATCCGTCCCCCTTCCAGCTGGTGGAAAGAACTTCCCTGCACAAGGTAACAGTGATAGTGTAGCTAGAACACAGCTCATATGTGGTCACATTAGCCCGTGTAACCCCCCCACATCCTTTGTTTCCCTCAGACCCACACCCTGTTCTCCCTGCTTGGTCTGAGTCACGCCTATGTCACTAGTATTGGGAAACTGGTGGGGGTCGTGGCGCTGAAGGAGGTGAGACCTCGCATCACATGCCTTCTGCTGCCTCTCTACCTCTACCTCTGTATCTGTGTCCCTCCATCTCTTCCTCTACATCTCTGTCACTCCATCTCTGCCTCTATATCTCTGACTCTCTCACACTGTCTCCCTGTGTCTCTACCTCTGCATATTGCCTGTATGCTGTTTGTGAGTCTTCCCTTGCTGCAGTGTAAAAGCAGCGGACGATGACGATCACGTTGTCCCAGTGATTACACGGGGCTCCTTCCGGGGGCCGTTCCTCTCTTGATGTTTCACATTGTTACAACACTGCACTCATCCCTGTTTATCCCCCTGTACTATGGTAACCATTTCTCTTGTCTCTCTCTTTTTCTCTCATCTCCCTTTCTCTTTCCACCCTCCTTTCTCACTGTTCCTTCCCTCTCCCTTCTTCTCCTGTCTATTTCTCTTTAATCTATCTCACTTCCTCCCTCCTCCCATCATTCCAACTTCCTCCCCTCAATCTCCTTCTCCTCACAGTTGCAGAAAGCCATTGAGGGCTCGACACGTAGTGGGGTGCGATTGCGCCCCCCATTGGCCAGCTTCAGAGATGCCAACCGTAAATCAAAAAAGCACACAGTTCCCCCCTCCAACCCTTCTCCACCCAACCGGGAAACGGAGCTGTTGGGCGAGGGGGGGAAGAGGGAGGGTGGAGGTCGTAGGAAGGAGAGTGAGGAAGTTAGGTGGGAGAATGGGGAAGGAACCGAGGAGGTAGAGGGAGAAAAGCGGGAGGGTGAGGTTTTGAGGTGGGAGGATGAGGTGGTATGGACAGAGGGAGAGAAAGGAGAGGGGGAGATAGAGGCAGAAATGGATGAGGTTAAGGATGAGTCTATGGGGAACACAGGGGGAGCAGCTGGCTCGAGTGCAGGTATGAAGTGTGATACCTCCAGCCCCCGTAGTGTGAGGAGCAACAACAGCCGAGGAGCAGACTGTTCCCCTCAGGTGCCTTCCTCCCCAACCACCCCCTCTCCACCTCCCTCCTCCACACGGGTCTTTACTGTCTCACCCCTTCACACTGTGCAGGAGATGAATAGAGAGGGGGAGAGTGAAGATACTGATGAGCCGATATAGAGGGTGTCTGAGGGAATTATTTGGATTCTGTTTCTTAGACGAAGACATTCTCCTTTCTGTCCTGATTCCACTCACTTCATTCTGGGCTTTTCAAGCTCTGGGTAATGGAGTTCTGCGCAGTCTCATTTGATGCTCTGTGGCGCTCCAGCTTGCTGAGAGCTGGATGAACAGGTGCACACAGTGCTTCTGGGACTTGTAGTTTTGGAACGTCTGAAAATAATAATTTTCGTAAGATGGTAATTCTTTCGTTAATTTTGTAGTAGTTGAAGGATTTTTTTCTACTCTTAAGTCAGCCTAATTCTTTTTCACTATTGCAATGTCTCAGGTCTCTCCCTGTCTTTAAAACGCCTTTCTACTGTACTGATATCATAGACCTGTGCCCATCATGGTTTTTCTATGATACTAACACGAAATTGTTGAAGGTATGATGGATCTGTTGGGAGCTATTTAGTACTATTTGTCTGTCACTGGCATCTATAATAATATAACTCAATGTCACTTAAATAATTTATTTTTGATCAGAGCAAATGAATGTTTACTAAATAATGAACATACTAAATGTAAATTATGACTATAATGTCTGTATAAATAGTAAAACATTAAACACATTTGTGTCTAAGATTTTATTTATTAAGCTATCTTTCCCTGGAACAATGGCCCCAACAAACCTGTGTCACTGACGTGTGGAAACGCTGTGATAACAGGTAACATTCCCTCGTGTGTTATCATGCTTCTCACTGCTATCATGCTGTACATGTGAACTTCTGCTATATGGATGAAAGATTTGTTCTCTGATGTTATCCCTCCCCTATCAACTACACACAAGTTATGTTCCAGGTTATGAGAAATATGTGAACATGACAAATATAATCCACACCATGTGTATTTTCCATTTGTCAAGAATGTTCTATTTTGAATGGCCTGCCACTGATCATATAGACTCAATGCTCAATCGCTGTACGATGTTTGTATATTATGATATCTCATGATTTCTTTTTGCAGTGTCTTGGCAGATGTCAAATTCATTTCAACTGACTTTGTCAAAAGATAGTATATGGTTTGTCAGATTCCAGTCAAAAGAGGAACTTGATTGGTCAACGTGTCCCATTATGTTTGGCAGAGCTCATAACAATGATAACACAATTATCTGTCTTTTTACACACAAATCAACAACAATCAATGAAATGTTTTATCACATCAACAATTGTCATAAAGTGCCTCTTCTGTTACCCAGCCATAAATCACAAGCAGCAACAAAAGCCTAAAGCCCAATGGTAAACAACATCCTTGTTGGTCAGAAGAAGCCTAGGTCGGAAAACCAGTCTTCATCAGAACCGCTAGACAACAACTAATGTAACAATTTGGAGAATAAATCTCTGTGTGAAGTGGATCGACCACCACGGGAGGAGATGGCCGCAGTGATGTCCGCTAAAGGAGTCCCAACCAGTTGTTGAGTAAAATGCTTTCGGTAATGCTCCTCATCCTCATAAGGAAACACACACACCGTAATTCTCAACTGTTTGTTTATTTGTTCTTCCGGCTTTTTCTTTTTAGGGGAGGGGGTGTTGTTAGGTTATAGGATGGTTGTTCTGTCATGCAGAGAAAAGAAGGGGAAAGAAAAAGACAGGGTTACAACAGAGCAGGGAGAACACATGGTAGAACCGACCTGTCAAAACCCTTTCCCCAGCATGCATAGGTGTGCGCATTAACAGACTGGTATTGCCAGTTTACAGTTCCAATTGACCACATACTGTATATTTCTGCTCCTCAAATCCAGCTTTGGTCAATCGGTCTGATGCTGGCAATGTTTTCAGGCAGTGATTCTCCTAACAAGAGAGCAGACAGCTACATAGACAGATGCAGACATGTTAAGACAATGCAGAACAGGTACATAGAGGGGAGAAAGAAGGGCAAAACACTAGTATCTTATTTTTGCATCATCACGCATGCTGATACATTTCCACATTTTGAAAGATGGCAGTAGAATCATACAAATTGGAAATCAATAAGTCAGTCAAATATTAATGACATAATCAATAACATTAACATCCAAGGCAATACATTTGGCTTCTTGTTGTTTGTAAGTTCAGTAAGTGACTTATTTGTCTAAAACTTTCTGTTAAAGTATTATCGCTCTCTGGGCTTTTGTCTGTGTTTTCACTTGTCTGATTGATCTCTAAGAGTCAGACGTCAGAAACTCCAAGCCACAGCCCACAGAACAGAACTTCTTCAACAGAGCAGGTGTGTCCTACCTACCATAAACTTTGTACAGGCTGTCATGTTATTCCTCCCCCAAATAATCCTAAATAAATAAATGAATATGAGTGGTTGGGTAAAATCTGTTGGTTGCAGCTCTCATGCCCAGCCTAGAACAGCCAACTGAAGGCTGATAAGAAACCCAAATCTAAAAAACTACACAGTACAGCGACAAATCACCATCTAATATTAGTATTAGTTGTCTTGGTCAGGAAGGACACCTACACCCTAACACCAACGTGTGTCTCAGACACATCTTACGTTCCCTTCAAACCAGTAGAGGACATGATATGGTTGAGACTGTATGGTCTTCATGACTGTTTAGGACCATTTTAATGTCATCATTGTGTGATGTCTGGAGGTTTGCAGTCAGTACATGCAAGGATTTGCTTCAACCCAGCTTCAACACAACTGATTAAAACTAATCACGGCCTCTGAAAATTGTCTGAATCAAGTGTGTCAGTCCTATGCTGGAACAAACCCCAGAACATACATCTTCATTAGTCCTCCATCTATTTCCGCCAGGATGTTTCCCTATTGGTCTGTTTGCCCAGACAGAGAGAGAGAGCACCAACCTACATAAAATTGCTTTACATAAACCACACATATTCTGTCTGATACTGGAAAGGGGGTCAACAATTTAGTAGAAAAATAAACATTGTCCCAACATTGCATAAATACTCGATCAATAAATACATTTATTCAAGTTAACCTTTTTTTTCCGTAAAAGTGTTTGTTTTAAGACAATCATCAAAAGAGAAGGTTGTTCGCTGTGAAATAATAATAGGAAAAATCACTGTTGTTTTCTTCATCAGTGATACATGCACATATAGCCCACAGCAGTATCTCCAAAACAAATGTCTATTCTAACATTTCTCCCAAATTGGCTAACATTCCTCCATGGAGTTACACACACACACACACCTCTTTAGGAAATACACACGTTCCCAAATATCCCAGTTCTCCATCACAGTGCAGTAGTCACCATGAACAGGAAGACACTGGTCCTGTTTTTGTTCCAGTGTTCAGTTTGAGGACTTGTTTGTAGTGTGCTGCTCTGATATTCAGCTCTAACATTACTTTCGTATATTCCCTGATTGACTTCAATGTTCTTCTTAGACCCAGTCAAATGAGATCTTCAGCATTCGTTTTACACCAACATTCTGATATCCAACACGGAGATTAAACCATTTACAATGTTGACATTCCCCCTATCCTTTACCTCAATGTGTGGGGATACAAAAAGAAATCAAACCGACAAACCTCACTTGGGAGCTCGACAAACGTTCCCAAAGGAAAGAGATGGGACTGACACTTTTAGAAAAATAAAGAAACTGTTGCAGTTGTGACTGTGAGAGATGTGGTTCATATCCTCTCCCCGATATTTACATCTATATGACAGTAGTGGCCACCAGTGTTTAAGAGACCTGGGTTTGGCTTACAATAAAATATAGTGGAATAGAATCACTGCCCAATTCGAACAGCTCCCTCCTGCTACCTCTGGGAGAATCATGTGGTTTTCTTTGCAAAGATAAGCCCTGCCTTGTCCCCAGGAGCTGACATCAAAACAACAATCTGGGTCAAAACAGAATATCCTCATAAATCCTCATCATTTAAACGATCCTCCGGTTGGTGCCGCATATTTTCGATGCCCTTTCTCCTTTTCCAGGCATCTTTAGTTCTCACTTGGAAAAAACAGCTCAGAAACCCTCGTCTGGTGATTCATTTTTTGGTTCTTGGCAACGCTAAAAGCTCTTTTTCAAACAATAATCAAAGACATTGACGTGTGACAAAAGTCTGCAGGTAACTTCCACCTGTTGGAATGCACCAGTGCAAAGAAATTCACCACTTCACCGGTTGCTCCATGACACAGGCCGGTGAGACAGTCACGTAGGCCACTGCTAGCCCAGAGTCCCGACCAGCCAAGAGTACGATGGTTCAGTGCAATGTCTATACAGTGCAGTACAGGACAGGTACTTGATAGTACTCTGAAGAAAATGCACCCACGAACACAGAATAGGAAGCACAGTGTCTTAAAGTAGAATCCTTTAATTGTGCAGTGTCACGTGTGTGGCCCACAGGAGAGGCCTGAAGCCACATCAGAATGTTGTTGTCTTTCTAATTACATTAGGGGTGGTTCGAGGTTCACTGCACTAGGCTGCTAAGTCTCAATTAGGATGAAATTCCTTCATAATATGAATCGAATAAGTATAATTTGTTTGGGGGTGACCTGAACATGATCTTCTGTACTGGTGCAGTAAATTCGAAGTGTTGTGAATGTCATTGTGTGAATGGCGGAAGAAGACAGACCGGTTGTTGTTCCTCAGACTATGGGCTTGATAATGTTTTATTTAACGTGTTGAGTGTTCGCTGTAAACAGAGTGGTTCTCTTAGGGAGAGACCGTGTTTGATATTCTTTTATATATATATTATTTCAACATACACTTATACACATATTTTTGTGTCATCTGGATTTTTTGCTTTATTATAAAATTATTGTTGTCATAATCATATTTTATTACTTTAGATGTTATGATCATTATCATATATGAGGGCGACCCGGTCAAGTCACCGCTCTCTTTACATAGCATGCATGTTTCAAGTTCCCTACTCCTCAAGCGTCTCTCAGCTCTTGCCTTCACCCTCATCTCTCATATTCATCCCTCAGCTTCTTGTCACTCGCTTTACTCCTCCATTCCTCCTACTCCATTGGATGTAAGGCTTTCAAAAGAAAAAGTTAGATTAGGTTGGACCAGCTGTCGACTCCGTGACTTTTCTCCTCATTCACCCATCCAGAGTATCAAGGGTCCCACGTCACATCAAACCTGTGTTGATACCTGAAAAGGAACAGATGAATGGATAAACATTTGACCACTTGACTCAGTCATTCCCAATACCAAGGTCAGTAGGTCAGGTCTCTGATTGTTAATCAGTTGGTTGCCATGGAAGCAAGGGCGACGGCCGGCCCGTGCCTTTCTTCCTTGTCGTCCTGCGTTTGGACACCTCCACAGCTGACATCTGAAGACTTCCGCTCTGGGAAATGTTGCGCTGGTGGCTGGCCTGGACTGCTGCGCCCTGGACTGCTGCGCCCTGGACTGCTGCGCCCTGGACTGCTCCGCCCTGGACTGCTCCGCCCTGGACTGCTGCGCCCTGGACTGCGTTGCCCCGGGCTACTGCCGCCTGAGGCGATGGCTTCATCTCGCTGTGTTGGCTGGGTTAGCATGACGGTCTCCGGCTCCATGCACAGTGTCACCTCCTCGTCCTGTTCAGGAGACAGAGTAGGATTAGTCAGGAAGGGGCCCACTAACTGTCCATTCAGATAGGAACCATAAGAGACACAGCATGATTCTCTGAACATAGAGAGCAGAAAGTCTGGCTTTATTAAGTGGGGTTGCCCCCCACTTAATGTAATCTCATATATATATTTATTTTTCATTATAGCCCCCCTATTTCCTCCTACAGTTCTTGCACTTTAGAGACATGACAGGTATCAAAACGTGTGTCTCGTTTCCGATTGCGTTGCAATTGTTTTGTGGAAGGTTTTGTTGCAAGGTATAGAAAATATTCCTGTTTTTGTGGTAAAGAAATTGCCACACTGGCCGATGGGTATCTAGCCACACTGAATGCCGTTTGCTTAGCAACTTACGTTAGTCAAACTTTCCAGAATGAGGCCATGCAAATGGCTGCCGGAAGTTTGCAAGTAATGCTGGCTAGCTACTGTACTGTGTATGCAGTAACAATGAAATGGTACTGACTTTGACCATGGGACTTACTTTGTCAAAGGTAAGGCTGAAGTTATTTTACTACCTTTTTACCCGTCTTTTTTATGCAGGAGATAGTAGCTAGCTATCTAATGGGACATATTGTTTTGTTTGTAATACGGACATAACAGGTATCATTGTTTTGTGGTAAGTACCGGGAGAAAATTGGTGTTAATTTACTGCCAGTACACCGGAAACAGCTGGTGCGACTGCAACCACACTTTACAATTTCCTTGGAATTGTGCCTTTTCTAGTTCAGAAATTCAAATATTTTCCAATTAGATCCAGGATTATACAGCTCTGGAACGTTGTGATAATAGATGTCTCGGTATACTGACATGACCTCACCTTCAGCTCCTCCTCCTCCTCTCCCTCATGCTGCTCCATTAGAGGGGAGTGTTCAATCCCTGCCCCCTCGTCAGATGGGACACTGAGTGCCGCCTCCACCACCGCTGCCACACCTATGTTGTACCCTCCTATGTCAGCCTGGTAGGATTCTGTCTTGCCCGCCCCCCACAGGTCCACCAATGGGGCATGGGTGGAAGGCGCCAGACTGTGAATGGTGCTGTTGGGCGTGGCTTGCAGGGAGTGGTCGGCACTATGCAGCCTGTGCTCCAGAGACTGTTGAAAGGAGATGATGAAGCGTTGAGTGGGTAGGGGTCTCCCTTAACCACTGACCGAGAAGTAGATCTAATGGTAAATAAATGTGATCCTAAAGAAGTGTCTAAGGGCCCTTTCTCTTTCCAGCGTAATGTTGGATTCAAAGGGACAATGGAAATGTGTTGTATTAACCAGGGAAAGACAATAATGTACTGCTGAGTGATTCTTGGTATTCCCGTACCAAAGGCAAAAGTCTGTATTGTTGTCTCCTGATGCACACACATGTCCCAAAGTTGAAGGGATTCTCATAAATTGAAAATAAAACCCTTATACAGTCGGCTGACCACATCGTCAGTGGTTGGAAATGCTTCTGAGCAGGTTGTGGATTTTCCTCACCTGCTGTTGCTGATACAGGAGCTGCTGTTGCTGGTAGTGCTGGAGCTGCTGGAGCTGATGGAGCTGATGGAGCTGACTCTGCTGCTGTAGGCTGAACTGATGCTGCTGTTGCTGCTGCTGCAGCATTGTGTTCCCATCAAACCCTTCACAGGAAGTCCCGCCCTGCTGCATCACGTAGGAGCCAGCAGCGGGGGAGGCCACACCGGAGGGCTCGTTGCTGATTGGCTCCCAGGCATCAGAGGATGAGAGGCAGTAGAGACCCTGGGCAACGTAGGTGTTGGGCCACATGTCTGCGGAGGAGTGGTGCAATATCTGGTCTGAGAGGATTAGAAGAAGAGGAACATAAAGTGCAGTTGTTTATAATCTGGTCTGAGAAAATGAAACCAACAAGAAACAAAGAGGAGTGGTGTACTATCTGGTATGAGAGGATGAAACCAACAAGAAACGAAGAGGAGTGGTGTACTATCTGGTCTAAGGGGAGGAAACCAACAAGAAACAAAGAGGAGTTGTGTACTATCTGGTCTGAAAGGATGAAACCAACAAGAAACAAAGAGGAGTGGTGTACTATCTGGTCTTAGAGGATGAAACCAACAAAAAAACAAAGAGGAGTGGTGTACTATCTGGTATGAGAGGATGAAACCAACAAGAAACAAAGAGGAGTGGTGTACTATCCGGTCTGAGAGAATGAGAAGAGGAGGGAAACTGATGGGAGGTGAGACTTGGGTTAAAGGGTTGGTTGTCCTTGGTGCATGCACTCCATCAACCTCATGGACATCGAACTGTTAAAAAAAAGGGCCAAAGCTGGCATCAGACTTTTCGTTTTTAAATAGGAAAACATGAGAGAAATCATATGAAACCCCTGAGAGACTGTCAGAAGCTAATATATCCTGGAGAAAATTACTTTAGTTAAACGATCCCCAGACAGACCCCAAGCTCCACAGAATAGTATAATACATCAACAGTATGACACTGTATTGCCATTGGGAAGTCGGTCTGCCCTGAATTAAAATGACAAATGCATTTTCCAATAACACAGGTTATATGAACAAGGGAGACCAACCTAGTTTTATCATGGCTGAACTGACTGATAATAATTTTTGAAGATAAAATGTATCAGTTTTGTGTTTTGGCTTTGCTTTGGCTTACCAATACATTGTATAAAGCAAGGTTGAAAAACATAGACAAATTATATAAATACACTTATTCACAAACATGCTTTGGAACATTCAAAAGTGATCTGACGAAAACATAGCAAGGTGTGCTGAGCTAATCCAGCGCTGCTAGGAGTCAGCAGGCTTTCTTTAGTGTTCCTCGATCTGGCACTTACTGGATGTATGTTCACAGTTTTGAGTCACCATTCATCACATCAACGTTGTCTCAACACACTGTCAAAACACATCCAGCAACATTATATGGTTATATCATTAAATTACATAACCTGCCTCAAATTGTGATTAAACTAATGCACACCACAAATCCTCAAGACCACTTATTTAAATCTCAAAATAGCAAATATGTAAAAGAAATATACATTATCATTCCAACGCATCTCTACTTCTGAAAACATTGTTGCTTGAGAAGAAGAAAACACAGCGATGTGGAATAATAATGATGACCAAGTGTACTATTTATACAGCAGAAATCCCAGGTCTTGCATTCCCCCAGGCCATGTTTGCCAATGTGAAATGAGTTGAGATAGGAGAACAAGCCTTAGTTACCAGGCAGAGGGATGCAGACTATTGCCCACACTACACACTCCATCTTTGCCTGACCCTTATGAACAACCGTGATGGGTTGCAGATTTTAGACAACGTCCGCAGTGCAGGATCCGAGTTAGCAAGCTTGCCATTCCTGTAAGAGTCCTGTCATTTTGCTAATGCTTGTTAGCAATGACCCCAGAGACCTGTGGCCTTATGTGTTCTCTCTTTCTGACTTCTAATAGATTCCCAGTGTAGGTTTGGTTCTTCTGTTTTATTCTGTTATTATCAGTTTCATACTGCATTGTAGATGGCAAGTGATGACTCATCGAATGTGACAACCAATGTTAAATACAAAGAAAACAATAAACAGTAGTACAACATTTGGCATTTAAGCTTTTTTCCACTTACCCATTTTCTTTCTAATGAAACAAACTGTCACAGAAATTGGGTGAACATCTCTTCGAAACAACCTTTATGCTGCACTGAGCTTAGAGTAGAAAAAAAGCCAGTTTTTATTTTACAGACGTGTTAGCTGTCCTTACTTGAAAAACACATGCAGCTTTAGGAGCCATGTTTGTAGTCCCTTACCTCGGCTGGTGATGCTCTCCTGGTTGACCTCACTGAGGTGGGCCACGCTGCCCTGGTTGGACCCTGACCTCAGGCTCTCTCCATCCATGGAGGTCCAGGCCATGAGCGTTGCCTGGGAGATGGCAAACTGCTGCAGGATACCTGGAGTAAGGGCCATTATAATAACACATTGTAATAACACGTTGTATTAACACATTGTAATAACACGTTGTATTAACACGTTGTAAAAACACATTGTAATAACACGTTGTAATAACACAGTTTTCCGGGGAATTCCCTTAGAACCATAAACATGTAATATGGTTCTTTATCTACATTTTCAACGTGTATACATAATCAATCTTTAGAAAATATGGTAGTTCCAATCTTACAAGTCCCATCCCAAGTTCTGCTACCAACAATATCATTATTAATTCATCATGTCCAGATTATCTGCACGCATTGAAAAGCTCAACAAAGTCGTCTCTGTTCGGGGTCTGCGTTTGTTGAGGGTTTAAACCACTAAACAAACAGCAGAAAGGATCATCAGCCACCACCTGCCCTCCAATCAGGTATTACATGACTCTGAGGAAAGGAGGCATAGAATCTTTATTCTGTGCTGATCCCATCCAGCCCAGTCACTCGCCGTTGGACACACTGCTCCTCCAGCAGGCCGAGGCAGGAGGGCAATTCGGTGAATAATGACCAAAGAATCCCACCACCTGAACAGTTTATTTTCCAATGCTGTGCTCCTCAGCAACCGACCATCTGTCCCACAGAGACTAATAAGACTGTGCTCACCACGTCCAGACTCCTCCCAACTGCTACCTAAATATAAACTATACTGAACTCATTCCGTTCATTTCCCTGAACGTAGACATACTCTACTACTGCCACTTTAAGTGTAGATCAACTGCAAATCCATGTCTTGTCTACTCAGCTTACTCGTATTTTATTACATATCGTTATCTCATACGCTCACTGCACCCAATCGATATCACCGAAGGTACATTCTGCATGTATTTGAATACGTGTGTATGTTCTGTGTCTCCCCAATTTGAAACGCCGTCCCCCCTTTGACCTCTGACCTGCGGCGAAGCGCGCCTCCTTCTCCCCGTCACTGAGGTCACTGTAGGCGTCACTCTCCATCCGCCTCTCGATCTCCTGCTCTGCCGTGGACTTGCGGGGGACGGACACCCCCCCGGGGCCCACCACGGACATGTCCCAGTTCTGCCACTCGATCATGTGCGCCATCCGGCCTTGGGCCATGGACGTGGGTTTGGTCACCTTGTCTTTCATGGAGCGATTCACACCTGGGGATGTGGAGTGGGGGGGGGGTGGTGCAAGGATGGAAATTGATCGGGGAGTTGAAGGGAGAAGGGGTTTGTGGGGATTTGGGGAGTTAGGAGACAGGCATCAGGTTGAAAGGATAGGGGGAAGGAAAGAGATAGGATGTTGTGTTATCATTCCACATTTAGGCCCATCTAGATAAGTGGATCGATGATTGCTGGTCTACCGAGGTGATGCTCATGTTTGTAATGCATATGGGATGACACGAGCACCCAAGATGGAGGGCGGATGGGACGCAGGGAGGAAGAAATGAATATGTCTGCTCTTAAGAGAGGTGCATCCTGGGATAGAGGAAGTTAATTAGGGTGGTATGTTGGAGGAGTATGAGGAATGAGAGGTTGGCTTGTTGACATGATAACTTTCACACCTCTGCTAAGCTTCTTGCGCTGGCTAAGCGAAATCCCACTCGCCTGCAGTGTCGGCTAAGCCACCCTCACACTGCAGAAGATTCATGTTCTGTTCATGTTCTGTTCATGGTCTGTTCATGGTCTGTTCATGTTCTTTCATGATGTTCTGTTCGTGTTCTGTGTTGTGTATACTTCACTACTTTCTCTGTAATTGAGGCATCTTTGAGTCAATATTTGATGACTAGGGTATTTTTGTATTTTATATTCTTCAATGTTGATGTATGAAAAGGGTGGTTATGTGAGATGTATGCTCACTGTACACTCTATAACCTCACTGCACTGCAGTTCACTGCATTCCAATACAATTCACTACACATCAAAATTGCACAAAACTACAACTGCACTGCACTACACTGTGCAGTGCACACTGCACATTAAACAAGTTTACTGTAACACTCAGATGCAAACTAGGACTACATTCAGTGACAGTAGACACAGACACTAGAGTAGCTCGACGCTGTGTCACAACCACTTAACAGACAAAAAAACTACACCTCCCATTCACCACTCACCTCCTGTTAATTAGATAGTTTACCCAAATTGCAAAATGGCACATTGGTGTATTTACCCTGCAACCTTTCCATTGGCAAATTATACCAGGAATCCATGAATCTATTTTATTTACCTTTTTCTATACATTTGCATTATTGCATTAGTGACATAAGCTATGGGACCACGATTAGCATTTACCAAGCATCGCGTCCAAATTGTTCGAAAGTATCAGAAATGAATTTTAATGCTTAAACAAAACCCTTACAGATGCTTTGAACATGATATACAAAAATATTATAATATTAGTACCAGAATTTTGCAGGATTTGTGGCAAAACCCATTAGAGCAATTTTCTCACAACTTGGATGGGATTTGTGCCACAAACGCTAGAATGGGTTTTTGTTCCACATTTACATTACCAGGTAGGTTGACTGAGAACAGATCATTTCCAGCAACGACTCGGTAGCAATTATGGTTAACTGTCTGAAATAAAATGACATCTTTTTTACAAAGCCAATTCTGAAGCAGTCTATGATTCAACCAAGGATACCTGTCGTCTCCTAAAGATAACAGGGAAACCAAACCAAATAACATGTTTTTTTAAAACCTTGCTCATGGTTTGTTTATTTGTTTGGTAATTGTAAGGACACCAATGTTGCATTGTGGTCTTTTGGTGACCTATCCCTTTAACTCAACATGCCACATTACAATGTATTGTGGGTAGTGTGGTTTTTTATTTTCTAGAATTGTTGTTTCAGTGGTATTACATCAATGACTTGGGGGTGAGCCATTGACGAGTATAATTATAATGGGGAGAGGAAGTGATTCAGGGGAACCCACTCGGGGGCCATGTTGGCTCCAGCGCCTGTGTAGACGGGAGCCAACATGGGGTCAGTTTACCAGTTACAGGACAAACACACACCTGACACACCTGTCAGAGAGGACTTAGCTAAAGCTCCGATCCCGTAGGCATTAGAATTGTTCCTCTTCAGACGAGGCAGTATGGACGTGGTGTCCTCCATGGACAGCTACCGAAACAAGAGAACAGGGTGATAGATGGAGGAGGGTGGAGAGGGGGGGAAGTAAGGGAAGAGGTGTGTGCCACACAAAAGATAGAGATGAGAGAATACATGTGTGAGATATTGGGTTAATAATACATTGTCAACGGATTTGCAGTCTTCGGAACGTAGTGCAGTTTATGCTGACTGTTATCCGAGTCACTATGGTGCACGGGGCACCGCTAGACTGAAAGACAGTAAACAAAACTCTAAAGACATGTTAGGTGGGAGGGGGGGTGAGGGGACCATTGTTACCCTAAAGTGAGTTAAAGCAAATAAAGCTCAACAAAAATCCAAAGGAAGGAAGATGAAGGAATGATGTCACAACACTTACATTGATTCCTTCCCATGAAAAGTCTGATCGTCCATGCTGAGGAGGAAAAGGAGGAGAGAGGGATGGGGACAGAAGGAGGAGAGAGGGATGGGGACAGAAGGAGGGGA